>BJFM01001677.1:155909-173182 GCA_016586285.1 Arothron firmamentum
TATTTGAAATTTGGGGCTGTCCCAGTTTGCTCCTCAGTCATCAAAATAATTGCTCTTCCCTCCCCCACATAGCATATGGTGAAAATAGCCCCAGACACACGTGTCTTGGTCCAACTCAGGTGGCGCTAAATTCACGTAAATGAGCGGACTGTTGAATGTCCTCTGTAATGTGGATTTCATCCTATTTGAACAGCACGCACCATAAAAGACATACAGTTCAACCTTTAGTCCTGCACTAAGCAACCAAACAACATTAGCCTGACAGATGTGTTGAAACAGTCATCCAAGCTGGTCGACGTTTCGACTTCAAAGGTCTTCGCTTTTAATTTGCAACAAATCAGTGGTGGAAGTCTTTTTGGCCTGGATAGATGGCAGCGTCTTGAAACGTATTAGCGTATTTGAAGCACCTGTCCTGTACATTAGGAAGCTGAGGAAAAGCACAACACACACACACGCAGGAGCATTAAAGGGGTCTGTACAACTGAACTGACAACACTGGGCAAGACTTCAAAAGGTGAGACATCCCATAACTCACATCTTGCCTTCTGGCAATTGAGGACTTTCTACCTAATCATCCTTTAAGAATGTTTCGGGTAAACGGCTCCAGCTGACAGGTGAGTTCCTCCGAGCTGCGCTTCTCCGCTGAACCCGTTTGCTCAGGACGCAGCTTGACATGGTGGCAGATCCGTCTCGCCGTTTTCCAACCATGGACAAAGATGGCACGGACTTAATCTGAAGGTTATTTTTTAAAAAGCCCTGGTACAGTGGTGAGAACAGTCGCATCACAGCAACAAGGTTGCAGGTCCGAATCCCCTGGGGCTTCTCTGTGCAGTTTGCATGTTCTTTCCGTGCCCGCATAGGTTCTCCCTGGGTCCTCAGGCTCCTCCCACAGTCCACAGACGTAAATTTGGAGTAAATAAAGTGACCTCGGGTGTGAATGTGAGTGTGAACGCTTGTGTCTCTGTACGTGGGGCCTGTGATGAGCTGGAGATGTAACCAGGGTGACCCCGCCACTGGCAGTGGATCCTGGATCTGGTTGGGATCTTTGCTCCTCTTCTGGTTTCTGGGTCCACAAACTGGAGCGGGGGGAAGCCTCAGCCTGGGAAAAGCCTGGGATTGTTAGCTCAGACCTCTTTCTACCTTCAACAAGCTGGCAGCATGGCTGCTGGGGCTGAAGGATTGCTCTGATTCTCTTCCATCAGCTTTACTCAGCAGTGAAAGATTGAAAGCCTTTTTATTTCAATTTGTTTTATTTTTTTATGTTTTTTCAATGGTGTTAAATCAAATCTATAAATGCCGTGGCAGCACACAGTGTTCGCAGGGCAGCACTTCTCCTTTGAAGTTCTTTATTAGAAGTGAATTAGGTACTCTCTGTGTTCTCTTGGCCCGAAGGCTACCCACAAAAACGCCCAGCAGTATAGTTCCACGGCTCTAACGGGCCTCTCCATCCATCCATCCACTGTGTAACAGCACTTATGACTTGACCCTAGGGGGTGTCGGGCTTTTATGTGGGGATTTGGTGTGTTTCCCTGGGTGGGTTCCCTCCAGGTTCTCCAGGTTCCTCCCACTGTCCAAAGATAGGAGATAGGCCAGTTGGTACTTTAAATTGACCTTTAATTGACCTCAGGTGTGAACGGTTGTCTGTCTTAGTATGTCTCACACACACACACACACACACACACACACACACACACACACACACGCACACACACACACACACACACACACACAGAAACGGGTGCTTCTTCATTTGACGGAGGACTTTCTCATCCCTTTCAAAGACTTACCTCACATTGTCGCAGGTGTAACAGTTAACTAATAATAATTTATTCATTGTGTGCCACAGAGACCCTGTTGAGCTTTGTGGATGACATCTTATCTGGGGCCAGGTCTCCCTGTGTAATGTTAGGGGACGTGCCCAGCCTCCTGTCCTCCTCCATCAGCATGATCGTTCGCTGCCTGGAGCCTGACACCACATACATGTGAGTTATTCTTTCATTTGTTACACAAGTATCAACTTTGAACAGTTGTCAGCAGAATTTTTATATTTCTGCACTTTATTCTTAGCTCGATGCTTTAGTATTGTCAATGTGGGTTGAAGAGATTTCTCATGGTTACAACATGAAATTCCTTTAAATTTTCCCTGAAACCCCTTCATTACTCACTAGCTGTATCTAAGAGTGTTTAAAATAAGCTACCGTGAGAATTTCAACAGATTAGCTGCATAAAGCAGTTTAGCTCATAACTGATTTATTTTTTGGCCAAATGCACTTATCTCAGGGTGTTTATTCTACTAACAGGTGCATTAAACTGGGCTGTTGCATGAGCTAAAAACTGAATTAGCATCCAGCTCACTTCATGGAGGAATGGTTAGCTTTTTGCTAATTGACTCAACATTTTGAGACTTTAAACTTCATCCTCTGTCTGGCTTCAGTCTTAAAATAAACAAAACAAATGTTTTTCGGTCATAATCATGTTTTTGTCATGCAGAAATTCCATCAGTAAATGGTGTAAGACCCTTTAAACATCCCTCTGTACAGAAACAACAGAACAGATGGGGAGAATTTAAGTGAACTCAGCAAAGTTAAAACCTTGTGAAATCTCTGTAAATTGCATTGAAGATGCAAAGACAGAGGAAAGAAGAGAAGATAGATACTTCCAAAAATTAAGGGCTATTGGTGGTGAAGATCTAGTTGGCTCCTTCATCTTGGATTAGTGACATTTTGGAGATTCTTCTAAATTGGTGGCTTGATATGAGTTACAATAATGTTATTAGACTGGGAAATTAGCAATGTATTGCTGCTATCAACATTTCGCTTACCTGACAAGAATTGCATCGAGGAAATCCCAGCGTTGTCAAGATTTTTGCCTCAGAGATTCTGCTTTAGCTTTGCTAACCACAAGCATCTCTTTTTCCCCTGGACAGCTTCTTGTAGTCTTCTCCCTGATTTGTAATTACGCTTGGCAGACTGTAAAACTCCAAATATTTTTCTGGGCTGACTGGTCTGTGCAGCCAGAAACTCTGCGATAATTGGCCTGAATCTGTGAGTACGTTCTTTATGGAGCTGCTTATCTCCAATATGGTGGCTTCTGGATTGATGACACGTCATGAAAATCCTTATAACCAATAATGCACAGATCCAGTCCATTCCAGTTCTCCAGCACCTGATTCAAGCCGGGTTTTCTAACCTACAGCTAGAGCAGAGGTGGGCAAACTAAGGCCAGGGGGCCGCACGTAGTCTGATGAAGTATTGAATCTGCCCCATAGAACCTTCACAATAATTTCTTCAAATGCCAAATGAAAAGGGTTGTCAGCTTGATTGGTTAGAAAAAGGTTCAGACACCTCCTTTACCTAGCATGCTAACATGACCCTAGCATTCGCGTCTGGGCCCCGTTTTACTACCACAGAGCCCTGACCCTGAGATCTGGATCATTTGGAGGCACTCGGCACCTCAAACCATTCTTGAACCAGGTTAGCTTTGTGTCGGGGATCGTTATCCTGCTGAGAAAGGCCACAGCCATCAGGGATAACTGTTTCCATGCGGGTGTGTGATGGCCTGCAGCGGTGTTTAGGTAGGTGTTGGCGCAGCTAAGGCCCGGGGGCCACAGATGGCTCAATGAACTATTTAATCCGGCCCACAGAGCCTTCACAATAATTTCCCCAAAAGACAAATTAAGAAGGTTGTCATCTTGATTGGTTAGACAAAGGTTCAGACCCCCCCTTCACCTAGCAAGCTAACATGTCCTCTCAAGAAGGTGGGGTCAAACATCATTTGGAGCTTCATCATCCATCTCTAGTTGGACCAATTTACAGGCTCTTTAAAATATTTTCTCTGTCAATAGTCCATCAACAGGATTTTTAGTTAATCTCCAATCCTCATTTTGGGGTTAGTTTCCCGCTCCACCTGGCCGGTCTGTTCATTAAGATCTAAAACCCAATGTGGTCCTTCAGGCAAAATAATTGCCCACCTCTGAGCTAGATGATACTTTCAACCCATTTCCCTTGTTGAAAAACCTTTTCTGTCTGGTAGGACACAAAACCCATCTTGAATCAGGCCCTGGAGGACTGGATTATGCACACCCCCATTTCTGACATTCAGATTAAGCATCATAACCTGACAAAGGTTAAGAACAAAGAATGAAAGCAAAGCACAAAGCCGCTGGTGGACTCGCTCCCAACTCAGACTGGAAACATTCCAGTCTCAGGTGCCAACAGCCTAAATGTGATCATTGACTTCAGTCAGTCAGAACAATGTGTGAATGTTACCGTTGAGGAGGTTAATGTGGAAGCTCAGCTGCATGACCTTATCACCCAGAACCCTCACACACGTCAACCTGCGGACCTGCGGTTAAATTCACAATCTCTGGAAACTCTGGTGCATTTTCTAATTAGTTTATTACCCTTCCACAGTGATTGTGCTGGGCATATTACAGTGGGTTTTACACTGTTCCAGACAATAGCAGTGGGTTGAGTAACAGCTAATTTTGAAGTTTATGGCTGCAAAATCTTTCCACATATTTATAGACACTGGGAAAGAGTGAGTCTATTTGCCAGGGAAGTCGTCACAGGGTGGGATCCTTCACTCAACAGGTTCATTTCCAGTTATTTCAGAAGGTGTCAAAACCAGGGTCGCATCTTTGGTGTGGTCCTCTGCCTTTCTGAAGCAGGTCGCTAGCTCTGCTACCAGTTATAAAAGTGATTGTGAGAGGCTCTCTACAGTGAGGTGGGTCAGCAGCTCTTCCGTGCGTCCCTCCAGTCCCAGCGCCTGTGGGGTCCAGGCCTCCTTGTTCCCTGCTGGGGGGCCGTCTCCTCACAAGCGCCTGGTACTGAGAGACAAAGGAGAAGATACAGCTTATTAACATTCCACAAAAACCTGGTCTGATGTTTAAACATCTTTAAGGTCTGACGTTTACAACTCAGAGCCATTGATTATTTGGTTTTGTCCCTTTTTCCATCTCGTGGTGATGCAGTTCCTGGTTCGCTCACTAGGGGGAGATATACATTAGCGATATATTCCAAATAGTGTCAGTGGGGCTCCAGTAACATCCAGTTACTGGTGATCAAGTCCTTCACTAGCAAAGTCTTAATGACTCAACTGATGCATTAAACATGCAGCAGCACAGCACCAGGATCTCCTGAAGCGCTCTGTGAATGTGCACAAATGATGCAATAACGCATACATTATTAGCCAAACCTGGCTGATTATTCTGCCTTAAGTATGTCAGTGTGAACGGATCGATGCACACGTTCATATGAATGTGCTTAAATACAGAGCATTTCTTGTGTTTGTTGCTCTTTCTGGGTGAATGATTTATTGCTCACAATCAGCAGCAGATTTTCTCAGCATGTGTGTGTTTACGCGTCCAGGTTTCGGCTGTGGGCAGTAGACAATACGGGCCGGCGTTCCAGCCCAAGTGAGGTCACCATCAAAACCCCATGTCCAACTGTGGATGACGTCAAAGCGCAAGGTGAGGACAGACGTGGATGGGAATCAGCCAGGTGACAGCCAGATCACTCCCATGGTCTGTCTGTGGACACTGTCAGTGTTACCACCTCTACCAGGAGGTGTCTGTTTGAATGTCAGCAAAGTAACTTGGAAAGTCATGAACAAATTTTAATGACATTTCCAGGAAACTCTGACAATGGGCCAAGGAACGGATGATTATATTTTGGTGATGTTCTGGGTTCCGAAGGGATTTCGACCTTTGATCTTCCCAGGATCAAAGCCAACCTACTGCCTACTCTATTACTGCTGCCTTTAAATACTCACACTGGTTAACTTGTACACTTATTTTTGAGTTTTAGATTCTATTAGATGAGAAATTTGAAAGGATTTTTTTCATAGTGTGCAGCTGTGGCTGCCACCAAACACATGATATCCAACCAAAGAACAACTACGAATGGCTACATTTGAAAAAAAAAACATGGAAAATACCATCAAATGGGAATTTGTGTAACCAAGTTCAGTAAGAATAAAGTTGAACTGTTGCTGCGTTTACCTTTCTAGAAATAGCCGATAAGATCTACAACCTGTTTAACGGCTACACCAGTGGGAAGGAGCAGCAGACGGCCTACAACACTCTGATGGATCTGGGAGCGCCAACACTCCACCGTGTGCTCTACCACTACAACCAGCGCTACGAGAGCTTTGGAGAATTCACCTGGAGGTGTGAGGATGAGCTTGGACCCAGGTTTGGCAAGCTTTCCCTCATTTTCTTTAAATCAGTTCATCCAGTTGATTGATATTACACTAGACAATGAATAAAAATGTCACAATCACAATATCTTTAGAATTTTCCAGTCTCAGGTGGATTGGCACTGAATCTGAATCAGAATCAGTGTTTATTGCCAAGGACATTTGCACAAACAAGGACTTGATTAATTGGTGCAGAAGATCATCAACACATGGGACTAAAATAATGATGATATGTATAGTATGAGAATAAAATTGTGAGAAGGAATAAAATACAATAAATGACTGGAAATAGTGCACATAGTAGAAAAACATCACTGTTCTTGTAAAGGTGAACGTTGCATTTTGAATTGAGTCTGTCTTCAATCAGATGTAGTTCGCAGTCCGACCAGTAGTTGGCGGTAAAGTGCTTCAATTACGACCTTTGGCGTATGGAAAAAGCGTCAGCAAGCATTAGTGGACCACCTTAGCTGAATCGACAGCAGAAGCACTTCCTGGTGGATTCATGGAACCAGTTTGCAAGTTTAACAATTTATTTATGTCACAAGCAGGAAGAACCATACACACCACAGCAGCCTGGCTCCTCTTCCTCAGGCTGGTGACATGCTGTGGTGAAAATAAAAAATAAAAAAAAAAGATTAATGACCTTTATTTATTTAGAACCTTTTGAAAGTAGGATTTCAGGTTACATTCCTGAGCAGGTCTGCACACACTGCAGCAGGGGTTTTGGCCCACTCCTCCATGCAGATCTTCTCCAGAGCTTTCAGGCATCCAGGTTGTCGCTGAGCAACCTGGAGTTTCAGCTCCCTTCCGTGGGGTTCTGGCCTGGAGACTGAGCCATGGCCCACCTCCTTGGGATGGCTTCCTGGGATTGTACACATCTTTCTGGAGCAGAGGGACCTTGCACGTGCTGCAGGATTCTAAGCCATGACAGTGTAGCGTTAATGTACTGTAATGGACCTGCACCTCCTGTGTAGTTCTTGGCTGATCTCTCACCTTTCTCGTGATCACTGAGGGAGATAGTGACACTCATCCTGAGCTTCTTCTGTTTTTCTCATACTTTCCATTTTTCTCATACTACTAGCAACTGCACCAACAGTCTTCTCACCAAGCTGCTTGCCTGCTGTCCTAGCCCATCCCAGCCCTGCGCAGGTCCTGACTTTTGTCCCTGGTGTCCTCAGACAGCTCTTTGGTGGAGATGTTGTAGCCCGATGGATTCCGTGTGTAGGCAGGTTTCTTTGATACAGGGAACCAGTGGAGGACCAACTAACAAGTCTGTGGATGCCAGAATTCTTGTTAGTTTGTTGAATACTTATTTCATGAAATAAATTGTGATTTCCTGGATTTTTTATATAGAGAATCTGTCTCACAGTTTAAGTGTGCCTATGAGGGAAAATTTCAGGCCTCTTCATTCTTTATTCAGTAGTGTACCAAATACCATATTTTTTGGGCTATATGTCGCTCTGGAGGATAAGTCATATCAGTCAAAAAGTGTGTCATGAAGGGAAAAAAAATACTGAGGGAGATATGCAAGTCACACTGGACTATAAGTAATTTATTATTATTTTTCTTTTGGTGGGGGGGGTGTATTTTACAAAATCCAAGAACAGGCATTTCGTCCAGAAAGGCAAGTTATAATAATGTCAATAGAATATACAACGACAAGCTGAATAGGTGTCAGTTATGATAATGTAACACACTAACAGTTATTCAGCTACACAATATCACAAAGAACATGCGTGGGGGGCTGAAAAGGCAGAATTAACATAACAGGCTTGCGACTCCAACAAGCTAGTTACTGGTTAGCAAGTTTACCAAAATCTCGATCTCATTCCACATCACTGAATCTATTGAATTCTTCATCCTCGCTGAAGAGGATTTCTTTTGTGTTCAGTCTTTCTCAGTTGCCTTTAAGTTAATGTTTAAATTAATTTTCAGTGGTACAGGAGTAGCACATACTGGTAGTTGTCAGAAGCCTGGAGCGCCCTCTCACGGCTGTAGGCAATATTTATTTCTTGGTCAAGTCAGTCAGTGTGAATTAACATATTTTAATATATATAAGTCCTGAGTATTAGTCACAGGACCAGCAAAACTATGAAAAAAAAAGTGTGACTTATAGTCCGGAAAATATGGTACTTATTTTCGCCACTGTAGAAGGTTTTGAATTTAAAAACAGGCAGTGAAAAGAGGCATTTGGTGGATCTGCATTACTTTATTACAGTTTTGTTTTTTTTTTGATTGCATAAACACTAAAATCAAAAGTCTTACACAATTTTCAAAACCTTACACTCAAGGACCAAAACATTGGAGCTGATATTCACTACTATAAACACAAAGTCAGCCTCACACTTTTTGCAGAACAATACACAAAGTCTTTTGCAAAACATTAAACACGCTTGTCTACATTAGACACAGATGTCGATCATGATGTCACTTTCTTGCTGTTCCAAAGCACTGACTGATAAATCACCACACCTATTAGCCAACTGGTTAAACACACATCAGGTGAGCAAACACAATTGTTTTATTGTAGCCACACCAATCAGGTTTGAGCACTGTAAAAATGCAGCAGGTGAGTTCACTTGCTTTTAAACAAAATGGAACAAGTCAGAGAAAGAAGAGTGAAGGTGAGAGGGGTCATCTGTGGAGAACAAGTTAGAGGTGGAGGTCAGGGAAGTGGAAGAGGAAGAAAGCAAGAGGAGAACGTCCTCTGAGAAGAAGAGGACCAAATTTGACAAATGAAACTCATGAACACCAGTTGATCATGTTATCAACCAGGATTGACTGATTTTATCTGAAGAGAAATCATATTTTCAAAAGTCTGCAGCATTGATCTTGTTCTGTGTTTTGATTGACCATGTTGTATATTTCTCTGTGTTTGAATACAGTAATCTAATCACTGAGGGGTAGAATTACTAAAAGTGTTTTCACTTAAATACAGCCGCGTTCAACTGCTTCAGACGGAATTAAGCCTCATGAAAAGTGTGTCATAAAAAGTGTTTCATATGGTAACAGGGTGTGGTTTTTAGAAATGTGTATATAGTTTTGACAGGAGCGCTTCATTTTGCACAGAATCTGAGGTGTTCTGCATATCGTGTGCGTGGTTGCGCTAATTGTGTGTAGTGTTTTGAAATTCTGAGCCCTGTTTTCCAAATTGCTTGCCTAAGCAATCATGAAAAACTGTAACATTGGCAGTAGAGGAAGGTGACGAGTTTGGTGACTGCAGTTTCGTGACCTGGCCAGTGGGTGGAGCTGTTAGTGTGGGAGGAGGAAGAAGAGAGACACCCTGACAAAACCGCAAACTCAGCTCAGCTGCTCATCCCACATATGCACGCAACTCACTAAAGCTGCCCCATGTAAAAGAGGAACAAACAGACTTCCTGACTGTTTCGGGTTTATTTCATTGTTCAAACAAAGAAAGAGTCAGCCAAATACAAATTTCCTTTTTCTGCTGGTCTGAGCAGAAAAAGCCCCCCCCAGCGGCCCCAGCGGCCCCAGTCTCATGTCTAGTCATGTGACTGATATGACTGACTCAGATGGTTACAGGGAAACTGGACTGAAACACTTAAGAAGTGATAAGCTTGGCTTGTTACCATAGTTACAGACTGTGAAGGCAGTTTAAAGTTGACCTCACTAACCTTGACAAAGAATTTTCCAGTGAGAAAACGCTCCTGATTTCACTTTGCAATCTTACACATCATTGTCAAATAGTAAGGGGCATGAAGGTCACATTCTTCTCTGAACATCCTCCCAAGATAAATTGGCTTTGATTTGGCTACAATTTTAAATGATCTTTCCTGCTGATTGAACCATCTCTTCTTCACAAAAACGAAAATCCTAATCTAAGTCTTCCCATAAAAATCCTCTTTCCTTTCATTGGAGTCGCACAAAGGGTCAAAGCAGGCAGCCATTTGTTGACACATGAGCCAGCGGAGCCTCGAGCGGCTGCACGAGATGAACACATGAGCACTAACTTCATGCATCATAATAAAGAATCCACCATATAAAGAGCCTACGGTGGAGGAGGCTTTGGCTGGCAGGTGAAAATGATTAGCCAGGCTGTGTTTCTCGCTCCGTCGGTGGGTCCCGCCGCTCTTAATGAAAGTTGTTTCTTTAATAGGAACCACACTGGAAAGAGCTGATGTAACTAGGGGAGTTGCTTCTGAAGTGTTCCATTAAAATACACTTCTATTAACAACACCCCAATTTGCTTGTGGGTGGAGGGGCTGATTACTGTTAATAATGGCTCCGCAGAGCTGGAAAGTGCAGAAATGCCTTCAAGGTGAGCGCTGAGGAACGACTCTGCTGGACCTGAAGCGGAGCTGCAGGCTGTTTGTTGTTACCAGTCAGGCCAGCAGCCAGAGAGGTTAATGGCCTTACAGCTCGGTTGCTGCGTCTGAGCGTGCTGACAACCACCCTGTGGCGTCAAACACTTTGTCTCTCTGACGTTAGTGCAGCTCTGGGAAAAACAAACCAAGCAGATAAATGGTTTTACTGACGCCTGCGCAAAAATACTACTGATATAATTTTTAGGAAATCAAAACAAGGGTTATGCAATGTTTGACTTACATACGCTCCAGCGTTGCCTTTGGCCTGTTCTGCAGCATTTTCATCCATTACCGCGAGGTTTGTACGTCTAAACATTTTTTTCATGCCGGGTGGTTTGTTGGTATAAAAAATTACGGTGCAGTCGGGTTGATAAATATCAGAAATGTGAGGAGATATCTTTGTTTAAGCTTGCGTCTCACCGGTGGTCTTCAGAGCTGAACGTGCGCCGTCCTGCCGCTGGTTCCACTCCCACAGCCGTCATCGGTTCAAGCAGGTGGAGCAGCCGTGCGGTGTCCCTGAACGTGTCCTGTCCCAGTTCTGAGACGCCTCAGCTCCGTTACTGTTACTGTTTGATTTTATTTCTCTGAAACGCTCAGTCATTGACTGGAGAGCTGCACAATCACCTCACAAACTACTGTTTGAAAGGACCTTCTGATTTTTCATAAACAGAGAAACTTCATGTTTTAGTCAGTGGGGTATTTCCAGAAGAAAAGAAAAGGAAAAAAAGAAAAGAACTAAATTCAAACAGTGTGTCTTTACAGTAATCTTAATCCTCGGAACTTGTGTAAATGTTTTTTCCACCTTTGGGGATTGTCTTGTTCTCGGGGTGGACGTTAAAATTGCTGTTGCTGGAAAGGACTGGATTCTGCTCCTGTGGCTGAGGCAAATATCCCTAGCTTGTTTATAACACAACAACCATTAAAGTCTGTGGGGTTCTGCAGTGCGGCTGCAGCTGGAGCTGCAGGTAAACCTGGCAAATGACCGCCGGCCCTGCGCTCTCATCCCCGTCGGGACTTTGCTTCCTGACTGTAAGGACGAGGTCGTGACCTCGCAGCTCAGATTTTTGAATCAGCATGAGAAAATTCCTGAAAGTTTACCAAATATGATCATATGGATGAAACTGAAAGTACAGGCAGGAAATGGCCTCCACAGCGCCAGCTAGTGACCGTCAGTGACAGCAAATTCAGATGTTATCCTGAGCACTTGTTCTTTTTTGATAATTGAATCAACTTGGACCATTTGAGCTAAAGCCACCCTGATTTCATGAAACAGCAACTCTGTGGCCCCACTGAAAAATGAGAGCCAACAGGAAGGTTTGTCTTCTTCCCTCAGTGTTCCTGAGGAAGAATCCCCCCGTTTCGGTCACCAATGAGGAGTGCATTAAGGACATTTTCCCCAGCTAGTCAAAATACAGATAAGGAGATGTTTGCTCCGGCTCCGACTCAACGAAAACTGAGCAGGAACTGGAAGCAAAAGAATGAGCGAGACCTTTGTGTGGCAGTTCAGGCTCAGATGTGCTGTTTTTAGAACCGTATCAGATCTCAGAACATTTGGCCTCACGCTGAGGACATTGTTGTTGCTGTTGCTGTTGACACTTCTCCTCTGGAGGGCCAGAATTTCTCATAGTCAGGGGAGAACCTGCCATTTACAGCGTGCTGACTTAGTCATGCTAGATCTCTTGGCAGGGTCGGACAGAAAGTCCTCCGATCTGTCCGCCTTGACTGTGTCCTTACTTGGACCTTACGCCCTTTAATTAACTGGAAACATCAAAATTCTACCATATTTTCTTTGGTTTGATACGTCAGCCCAACCATTCAGAGCAGCGAGGAAGCAATGGCGGCTGTTCTGTCCAGAAAATTATAAAATTTTCTGGACAGAACAGCTCTTTATAGAGAGGAGAACGTTCTAAATAAAGCAGAAGCAAGATGTCACGTCAGTGAAAATCGTTATCGGCACGGACTGCTTGCACATCCCCGCCTTCAGATGTGCGGCGCTGACCGAAGCTGGGAGCCAGAGAAGGTTTGAGGAGACCGTGAGCAGTGAGCGCAAAAGAGCCTGCTTGCACTTTCCAGCCCAACTTTGTAGGCCAGTGGCTTTGTGTGTGACTGCTTTATCAGCTGTTCCTCTCACCTTTCGGGGGCTGCACCGGCACGCCACCGCAGCGGAGTCGGTCTAAACCGCTGGCTGGAATCGGAGTAGTACTGTTCCAGTGGGGCCTCTGCGTTTGTTTCAACCCCCGCGGACTCGTCCCAGTCCAGCCTGGAACTTGAGTGTCCTGTCCAACATGTTGTTCAATAAATCTGTAACCATTATTCCAATATTTTCCAAGACTTTCCTATTCCTATTTTAGTTTTTTAATCATTTGTTGACATTAGCTTGGATACTGCCTTGTTTCCTGCTGTTGTGCTCTCGGTAGGAGTAGTTCCAGCCTCCGGATACACGTGTGCATATCTGAGACCTAAAGGATCATGATAACGCAATAATGTGTCGACATAAGTGTACACATGAGTCCAAAACGCGCAAATATACTGACCACTCAGCCTTCATTTTTCAACTCCCCAGAGACTGCTATTTAGCTAATTTTTAGCTCACACTTGAACACGTGCATATGTGCACGTGTTTACATTTTGGCTGCACACATTCACCTATGTGACGTGTTACGGGCTGCAGCAGCGGAGCCTCAGCTCAGATGTGTTTAGCTTTAGCAGAATATCAGCTCAGCATGATGCACGTGTGCCAGGCAAATGACCTCCAAGAGGAGGACGTTCGGAAAACGTACAGTTGCTCCTCTTGCTGGACCGGGATGACTCAGTCACCTTTTCAAGGCGGTAGGTCTGTAGGTCATATGTGATGGGAGCACTATAACATCATGTGTACAACGTCCACAGTAGAGCTACTGCAGCTCAAAGTCCCTCCATTTTCACCAACCAGTCTCATCCGGTCTACACTGACAGATTTCAACTACAGAACAGATGATCCTGAGGGATGGGCTTGGGATGGGCTTGGATCACAAAGCAGAAGACTGTGTAATGTAACCTTGTATTGCTACTGCCTATATATGCTATAGTACAGGTCAAAGTCACATACATGGGGAGGAGAGCTGCTTGGCGGAGGTCTGAGCTCTCCGTGGCCTTTTCCATCCGACCAGAACTCAGCAGCACATTTCCTCTCCTGCATGTGCGCATGCACCTACATGCCTGCTTTCTAACGCACAAAACCACATAAATGTTTGGGCTGCGGGTCCTCAAACAGTAGAAGTTTTATTTTGGAGACCATTTTCCACCGCTGTACATCCGAAAGATTTATGGTGACAAGCGTTGCTAGTTGGAAGACCGAAGCATTCCCCTGCTTTCTGAAAAGAAAACGAAAACATAAAAACCACATTTTTCTTTATTAAAAGCAAATAAATACCCGGAAATTTGAAATCTGTGGCAAAAAAAAAAAAAAAGTGGGAACATGGAGGGTTTGAATAAAGATAGGACTGGGGCTGTGGTTCGCTGTTCACCTACCTAAACACTCCTCATCCCTGCAGACCTGCTGACTTAGAAAGTTAACATCACTCAGTTCCTTTTTTTTTTCAAATAGTTTCCAAAGAGGAAAAATAACAGAGCTGCAGTTTGGGCTCGTGTCAATATACATTTACTGCATGGTTCTAAACATCTTTCCTACCTGTCAAAGAGGCTTCTTTGAGTGCAAAATCATTTTCAAAATATGGAGATCTGCCAGACATCCCGTAGAAATGTTTACCTGAGTGTGTTTTGTTTATTTTAAAGTGGGCTCTAGTTAAATTCCAGAAAAAACACCGACACATCTCGGGAACTTTGCGATGCAGCCTCGGCTTCGAATGGAACGCCGCAGAAGCCCGACAGGATCAGCTTTGTTGCATAGGGCCACTTGGAGCCAGACACCAGGTCAAAGCAAGCACAGGAACAGGAAAAACACACACGACTGCTTTCTGACTGTCCAATCGCTCCTGTCTCGGCTGGATTATGTGCCATTTTTAGCCCTTTGATGTCACTTGTGCTTTGGTTTATTACAGGAAAAACCTGTTGTAACCGCAAACCTAAACAGTTGTTTAGTTTGTGTGTGCGGCAGCTACAGCTCACGGTCAGGACAGCAGATGGATGGGTGCAAAGGTCAGATCAGATGTTCCCTCTCACACACACGCCAATGGCGGTGAAGGTCTGCACGGGTGATCAGCTTCCTCTGGATCCCTCCATCAGTAACGCTGATGAAGGTGAGAAACCCTGGTGATCCAGCGGTTCTCTCGCAAACACAGCCCTTCAAAGGTGGTGCGTTCTTTCTTCTGAGGGTTAAATCAGTTCCTCTGCAGCCTCGTGGGGAGCAAGCCAGGGATTTTCACATCAAACTGAGAGGAAAATGCAGAGTTCCAGAGGGGTCAGGTCTTCCAGTGTGCATGAGCGTGCTGATGGATGTCCGTGAGCTGGGCTTTATTGAATGTGCAGCCTGGCCAGCTTCTTCACGATGATCTACTGCTGAGCCTCTGGTGACTCTGGTGGGTCCAGCAGACTTGTGGCTTGGCAGAATGGGGACAGTTTGCCGCGGAAGTGCTACTTTGGCTGAACAATGAGGACAATGTGTTTGTGGAATGAATACAATCCTCCCCTGCTGCCATTTTATGACTGGTCACAGTTTCACTGCAAAGAGCAGGCAGACTGAATCAGGTCTAATGGTTATTTATTGGCCCCAGTATCCATGTGAGGTGCATTTATGTGAACTCTGGGCATCATGTTTCTAATAATGATGGTTTTTCAGCTGGTCTTGTTTAGCTGAAGACGAGTCCTGACACTTCACACTCACTCCTCCGCCTGTTGCACAATATTCCAATGACATGTGATTTACATCTTTTTCTTTATTCATTTCTCCACTGTTCTGTTTCCAACAATCCTTCCCAAACCTTCAGTAGCAACTGTGGCCTTTGGCCGCGTGTGGAACCAGCTGGTAAAGGTGCTGGTGTCTACCACGAAGGGTGAGGTTTCCTCCCAGCATGGCAGCGTCCCACACTGATGGATGTGATCGGAGATGGGAGAACAGCTCTCTTCGGCTCCAATAATTAGATTTTTGCATATATTACCATCTTAGTTCCTCTCTCTGTGCTGTGTTCCCACAGGAAGGCCAGTCTCATCCTCTCCCAGTTGGAAGAACTGTCCCCATGGTGTAAGGGCCTGCTCCAGGAGCCGAAGATCGGCCTCCGCAGGATGAGCCTGAAGTTCCTGTCCTGCCGTTACACCGACACGAAGGTGCTGGGGATCAGCTGGTTGGGCCTGGGCCCAGACGTCCACAAGGCCTGTGACTTGCAGACCCTGACGGTCATGTACAATGACTATGGTGAGCCCAAGGAACTCTAGAGGCTTTCACCGCGGTGGGATGTGTTTGAGACAGTAGGAGACTAGCAAAACAAATGCAGGATGTGATGAGAGTGTATATGTTTCAGTGGTGAACGTGGCTGGAGGTTCCTCAGCTGTAGAGCAGTGTCTTTGTGCCAGGCTATATCTTTTCACTGGTCTGATGTTGGCTGCTGTATCTTGTGGAGCTGCTTCTTCCTGCTTGTGTATCATGACCTTTCACAGTTTGGCTTAGTTTAAACATTGTTATTATTATTATTATTATTGTATGTTACCTTGAAGGAGGCAGCATGTCAGCAGTGAGGAGATTCCAGACAAACGAGCGTGTAACTGGATCACCTGCTAAAGGTTTGACTCCATTATGTGAAACAGGAAGTCTGTTCAAATGAAAGTTTTAATCCCTAACAAAAACAGTAAATACACCACAAATTTATTGATTCAGCTAGCTTGAAAACATGAGTATATTAATACAACTTGTGTAGTAATTGTTTTACTGTACTTTAACTGACACAACTTCATGGCATATTTTTAGTGTTTTGGGTACACACAGTTGTAAAAGGAAGCTTACGTTTGCATCTCTGAAACTCACACAGAATCATCACAATGGCGTTGAAGAAGGAAAATCTGGGGGGTTTTCAGCAATGAGGTGTTATTTCACTCTTATTTCACTGTAGGATACAAATGATTGATGCCTGGGTATCCACAGTAACAACAGACTCTTGATCTTTATCAGTTTAACATTGCTAACTTTCTTATTAAGAGCAGAATTATGAGTGTTCTTCTGAGTATGATTGCACCTGACCTGCAGGGGCGCTCTTCACAGTATTACTAATGAGGGTCAAACTGTAATGCAAACTTAAGTTTTCACTGAAACTGTGTAAGCAGCTTTTTGAATGATCTCTGTTTCATTCTTAACCAATGTAAATACTAAAACTGAAGACTTGGACAGCGGTACTTCAATGATTTTCTTCTCCACATACTTTCATCAGCTGATATTTTCTACACCTTCTTTGGTAGCTCCAGTGTGGTCGTGTGATACCTGCGGTTGTTAGGCTGAGCCAGGCTGACTGGACCTCCTCCAGCATCATCAGCTTCTCCATGTTGTGTCAGTAGTAAAATGAGAAAAATCTATAAGTAATGAGGATTCATCTCCCATCTGCATGATAATATCGTCTCTGTGGCTATCATCTACTTTTTCACATTGATCTTTGCTACTGTAGAAACAGAATAAAGAATATATGATAAAAACTGTTCCTTTGCATTCAGAAATCCTGCTTTGAGATCAGAGCAACTTCAATGTTATTAGAGCCTCAATATAAAAAAAAAAAGTACTGAAATGAAGCATCAAATGAGACCTAATGGAAAACTTGAAAACATGAACCC
>BJFM01001677.1:183270-200770 GCA_016586285.1 Arothron firmamentum
GGTCCTATGAGGCCGCAATCCAGCAGGTTCCTGTCCAACCAGGTGGACACCTGCTTTCATCTGGAACCCCAGTTTCTGTCACTCTTCAACAGAAATCCAGGAGCTGACGTCTGAGTCCACGCCCATCGTCTGCAGCTTCTGCTCCAGCATCCGGGGCTGGACGGTGTTGAAGGCACCGTCCAGCCCTGGGGAGGGTCCTGCAGTCTGTGGTGTGGCAGGCCCAACCTCTCCAGTGTCTTCATCACATGTGACATAAGAGCAACTGGTCAACAGACTGGAAGCAGACCTCCGGTGTCTCATAGATCCTCGAGTCCACCTCCTCACAGACGTTGGACCAGGGGAACGTCCGTGGTGTGCCAATGGGGGCAGGGCAGTGACGCTGTGCACTTCCTTAACACTGACATGCAAGAGGTCCAATGTTGCTGCAGCTGACATAACGATAAAAACCTGTTCAGGTTTTAGACCATTAAGGGCCCCAGTAGTAACGCTGCAAAGACATTTGGATGTTGTGTTTGGAGCTGAGTAACAGGAGCGTGAAGAGCATCAGTTGCTGCTGTGAAGGCTACAGCTGCACAGCAGGTACAGCTTCACTGTGATCCAGGACGTGCAGATGCAGCCACGTTTTGCTGAAACACATGACGAGTTGCGTATAGGCTGAGCTCTCCGTTTTCAGCAGTACAGAAGGATTTTCGCCCCGGTCTCTCCTCTGCAGCTCTTCTAGGATTTTGGGCCTCGCTCTAGGCGGAAGCGTCATCTCGGACAGCACCATCAGCTGATCGCGAGCGTAAACAACACCCCTTCTCCTCTCTGCTCACCGTTATGAGAAAATTCAAAACGCTCCCCGATTTGGCTGAGCCGCAACTGTGTGTGAAGAAACCTGAAAACGCACTTTAGCAAAAAATACATATAAATAGGTTTTAAAATGAGGGGAGAAAAGGAGCTACGCAGCAGGAGCCGCTGCAACAGGAGTCATTCAGAATACAGACGTGAAACAGAAGCCTCAAAAGAGGCTGAATCAAGGCCCGAGTTGCTGCGTTGCTCTGCACAAAGTCCATCTTTTGGAACACCTAAGATGGTTTATCTACGTTATTGACAGCAGTACTCCTCCTTAAAGACTAGAATTAAATACTTACATTTTCTGTTTGGTCTTGACAATGTAAAGTGCAGCGAGTGTCGTAGTAGAGGCTGTTGGTGCAGGTATACATGCCCTGGAACACATCTGGTAAGGCTGGACAAGATATGGCCTCACAGTTAGCTTCCTCCCACCGGCCTGTCTCAAGGCACGCCAATCTAAAATACTTCCTGAGGGTGACGCAGGAACATGGTCACAGGGTGAGTTCACATCAGGACTTGATGAAATAAAATGCATATTTACTGAAGCAAGACAGGCGTGTGACGCATGTCCTGCTGCATGTTTGTAGCAGTGGATGTTACGGATACGATCCAAGTGACAATAACATGGATCTAACACCAAAAACCCAAACTGGGAACATGTTGTTGCTACTGAGGGAAGAGTGAAAGCTGCCATCACGCGGTTCACGCGTTTTTTTCATAGTTTGGCTGGTCCTTCGACTTATACTCAGGTGCAACTTATTTACATTAAAATATGTTAATTCACACTGACCAACATGATTAAGGAGTAAATATTACCTACAGCCCTGAGAGGGCGCTCTAGGATTCTGACAACTACCGGTATGTGCTATTCCTGTAAAATTAATTAAAGATTAACTTAAAGACAACTGAGGAACACTGAACACAAATCTCCCCTAAAAGAAAATCCTCTTCACCGAGGATGAAGAATTCAGTGGATTCAGTGATGTGGAATGAGATCGAGATTTTGGTAAACTTGCTAACCAGTAACTAGCTTGTTGGAGTGGCAAGCTTGTTATGTTAATTCTGCCTTTTCAGCCTCCCACATATGTTTTTTATGCTATTGTGTAGATGAATAAGTGTTATGTGTTACGTTATCATACCTGACACCTATTCAGCCTGTTGTTGTGTATTCTATTTTTATTATTATAACTTGTCTTCCCTGATGAAATGTCTGTTCATGGTGTTGGATTTTGTAAAATACATTACCCCCCAAAAAATGCGACTTATAGACCAGTGCAACTTATATATGTTTTTTTCTATTAGTAACACCTTGATTTGGACTGAAAGGTGTGATGCTGACCCCACATAAAGTTGGATATAAAGTCAGCCCAGATGTTGGGACTCTTCCTGCTCCACTCATTAACAACATGTGAGCGGCATTAAGTAATGAGCAGTTAAACAATGAATACAGTTAGAAGTGCAGCGCTGAGGTCCAGCTAGCAGCAGTATGGGGACGTTCCAAACAGAGGACAGGCCAAGACACCAGTCTTTACACTGGAACAACAGCTAGTTTTGCCCTCTGGGTTGTTGCAGGACATCTAAATCTCTTCTGATGAGAAGTAATAAATGCATTCTTGTCAACCATCATACGGGACAGTACGTGGGCCAAGGGTGGGCAGTTATTTTGCTTGAAGGGCCACATTGGGTTTTAGATCACTAGATTAGACTAGGTTTTAGACATTGGGTTTCCCGCACCACTCTACGGGCTGGATTAAATTGTTCATTGGGCCACACATGGCCCCCCCGGGCCTTAGATTGCCCACCTCTGACATGGGTGAAACTGCTGTCGGTGCCACCTCCAGCTTGGGTTTGAACAACATAAAAGGAATCACCCAACATACCCTATGAAGGCAATTGTTCCTGTCATTTTTGTATCTATTAATAAATGTCTTACTTTAAATCTGGCTGACAGTCAAAGACGTGGCCTTACCTCGGCGTCTTGTTTTCGAGGCTGCCCGTGACGTAAAAGCCGGGGCTGCATTTGTAACGGCAGACAGACCCGACGTCATGCCCAGAGGTCAAACAGTCGGCCGTCAACAGCCTCGCGTTGGGGATGCTCGGAACCTCCGGACACTCGATCTTGCAGTAGGCCTCTGGGAAGGACCACAGTCCATCCTCCATACACACCAACCTGTCACTGTCACCTGAGAGATGGGAGAAACCTCAGATCACAAGCTGTGCTAATACAACTTCTACAATAACCCTCTCGCTTGTTTAGTCGTTTATACTTTCCAGCAAATGTTGCCGTCAACCAGGCTGATATATTTCTAAACCTGTGTTGGAACTTGTGCAAAACACCCTAAACAGTTTTTATTGCATCTATAAAATATAATGAATCTTTAAAGATCCTATTCCATTCCCTCTGAGCTAGTTAAACATTTGACGTGTCTTGTAATGATAAATACTCACAGCAGCTGGACTGCTGGCTTCTGGACACCACATTCCTCTACGTTTACAGAGTCTCCCTGACCACGGAGTGAGTGTGTGACGCTGCAATAACGTGCCTGTGAGGATGATGAAGCTCCATTTTTCACTTTAGGATATTCTCTTTTAAAGCACGTCGCACATTAATGAGAAAAACATCATCGTTTGCAACACTGCTGGATGAGTTTTCCTGTTTTTGTCACGGTTTCCTCAGCTCACTGGTTTGGAAGGAGCCCAATTAGTGCAACACCTTCTGTGCTGGAAAAGCAAGGCAGCAATTTCAAACAGTAATTGTGTAAAAATCCACTTTGTTTTATGGGCTGGTGTTAGCAACAGCATCTTGCTGTGGTTTGGATGTTTACAGCCCTGTGTCCACAAAAGCTGAGATGCTGTCCAGTGTCTGCTGGAGATGGAATCTGATGATCAGCAGCAGAGTGAAACCTGTCTTTGACTGGAATCAGCCCGAGACGACAATCATCCTGTGAACATCTGTCTCCATCTATCCTCTATTAGCAGCTGATCATGTGTTCGAACTGCCTCATGTTCATGCATCATCAGCTCGTCTTTAACCAAGCAGAACTTTGGTTCCCTCATCTGATGTTTCATAAATCACCAAACGCTAATGCAGGCTGCTAAAGTGTCCAGCTGGGTCTCTGAAAAAGACAGGGCCTATTTAGTAGCATATCTTCCTCTAATCCACTGTGGGCAATTATTTTGCCTGAAGGGCAACGTTGGGTTTTAGATCTTGATGAATGGGCCGGCCAGGCGCCGTGGGAAGCTAACCCCCCAAATGAGGATCGGAGTTTAACTAAAAATCCTGCTTGATGGACTATTGACTGAGAAAATATTTTGAGGAGCCTGTAATTTGTCCAACTACAGATGGATGATGAAGCTCCAAATGATGTTTGGCCCCACCTTCTTGAGAGGACATGTTAGCATGCTAGGTGAAGGGGGGGTTGAACTTTTTTCTAACCAATGAAGCTGACAGCCCTCTTAATTTGGCTTTTGGAGAAATGATTGTGAAACCTCCTTATTACTACTAATTATAGTCCTAATTAGTGAATGTAAAGTGGATTTTCTTTGATTGAAAATAGTTTAGTCAAAAGCAGAGTGACACATGGTCAATCAACATTTGTCGAAAAGGGATTCAAAAACAGCAGGAAATAGAAAGGATTCAACTAGACTACAGGTCTGATCTGAATCTTCACGCCCACTCATGCTCCAGCTCCACAGCTCTGCCAGAGCCACAGTTCCCAGTGGATCCGCTCAGAATGGCTCATCAGAATGAGCACGTTTACACATCTGCATCACTGGCCTTGTAGTATCGCCGGGGGTCGACAGGTGAAGGAGCACTGTTTGCCGAAGGTGGTTCCCCACGGACAACTGAACACGGCGTGATAGACATAGGACTGGCCAGGAAGACCACAGTCTGTGGGCTGGCAGCTCACAGTCTGGTCCCAGGAACCGTGGAGGCACACCAGATGGGTTTGTCTCTGCAAGAAGGCAGGAAAGGAAACAGACGTGGTGAAGCATCAAGACTTAAAGGAAGCAGGAGTGTGAGGGTGTGTGTGTGTGTGTGTGTGTGTGTGTGTGTGTGTGCGTGTGCGTCATTCACCCTTCGTACTGAAACCATGTATGTCGTTCCATGTGACTCACCTGAAAAATGCTTCTGACTGTGGAATGTTCATAATTTTGGTTTTCCAACTGCATATTATTATATAGAATAATACGAAATTACATATCGTATGTGTATGAAGAAACGCATCAGTAAAATTTTTAGATAAACACCTGACGGGGTGGCGCTGTCCTGCCGCTCCTGATGGTGATGCTGTAACCATGGTCACACTGAACAGAGCAGCGAGAAGCCTCCCCCTGGCCGGAACATCTACGGAGACATGCGGACATATGTGGACAGTTCCGGGGCTTTTGCGCTGTGCTGGCTTCCTGAGCGCCTACCTGACTGTGGCGTGCTGTAATTGCGGGGGGCTGCAGCCGTCCATCTGACAGGGCTGCCGCAAACAGCTGATTCAGGAAGAGGAAGAGAAACCAATCAAGCAAGGTGTAAGAAAACGACAGAATTAGGGTTGACTGGACAGTCTCGCTGCGATTGACCTTGCAGAACCCTCTTCACTGGTGTCATCATCCAAACCAAACAACCCAAACCTGTGAGGAACCAGTGTTTCCCTCCAGCAGGGTCTGTCTATGTACACCCACGTTTCAAGGTCACATTTATCAGCACGTTCTCTCCCAAAGTTGTGCAGGAAGTTTAGTCCATGCATTTATTTCCCCCAGGCTCCTTATCATCCAACCAGAATGCTACGCTCTCAAAACCAGACTTAAAAGCTTCCCCTTTGATCAGGCTGATAATTGTGAACACAGAAATGCCCTCATGTATGTTGCTGTCCTCTAGGTGCCGCTATAATGCACCTGCACCTCCTCCTCTTTCTCTACTTCCTCTAGCACTTAAAATACCTATACATTCATGTCACATAAATGTGTATATTACTGCCTGTCTAGTTTTCCTGTAGCTGATACCAGATATGGTCCAGATATCTGAGTTGCCCACAGCTCCATATGAGGACATCTGAAGATGCACCTGGACCCATGGACTTTCTTTCTCCTGCCAGTGATCCCTCCTTCCATGGACAATTAGACACTAACTCCTATATCTCCAATTATAACAAACGCTAATGCTAATGTTGATATTCTCTGTCTGGCTGTCTGGCAGAGGGATCCCTCATCTGTTGCTCTCCATCAGGTTTCTTCCGTTTCCCTAAAAGGGTTTTTTCATGTTTTTCCTGGCCTGTGTCCAGGGTGTAAGGACCCTTCAAGGGAAACAATGTTTGTGATTTCAGGTAGATTCATAATTTTTCCAATAAAATGGACGTCTTTCTGTTATTGTTATCCTTTGTTATTAGGCCACCGGATACTCTTCATGTGTGCATGTGTGCATGCATGCGCTCGTGTGTTGTAGTAGGTAGTTGTGGGAGAGCCCACCCTCTGATGCGCACCCGGTCAGGGCGAAGGTGCTGAAGTGGCAGGAGGTCCTCAGGGCCACACCCCTCACTGCCACCGAGGAGGAGGAGAAGAGGAGGATAACGCTGGCCGTGAGGAAGAAGGGCTGCGAGAGGTCATGGGTCACATTCACCACTAATGGATTCCGATGGCAGGACAGGTCATGTGTGCCTGCAACAGGGAGAGGAAGATGGTTTCAGTTGCTGGACTTAAACTTCCTCTCTTCACTAAGTTACAACTAGTAAAACCCATAAATACATGCCCAGTGAGTGGTTGGTGCCACTGGTGTCAGACAAGAGGATGGTCACTGTCCTCCGACACTGCTCACCAGACCAGGACCCATCAGAAGCCAGGTACACGAGGACAGAGGCTGCCACGCCTGGATGGACAAACCCCACCTGCATCCAAAACAGCATTAGCCAAAGCATCAAAGTGTGTTAATTAGACTGTAGTCATCAACTGAAGTGATCAGCTGTATTAACAGCTATATCCATCCATCCATTCATCTTCTTCCGCTTGTCCGGGGTCAGGTCGTGGAGATAGCAGCCTAAGCAGGGAAGCCCAGACTTCCCTCTCCCCAGCTACTTTGTCCAGCTCCTCCAGGGGGATCCCCAGGCATTTCCAGGCCAGCCGCGAGACATAGTCTCTCCAGCATGTCCTGGGTCTTCCCGGGGGCCTCCTACTGGAGGTCATGGACTGATGAAGCCAACAGGAACACATTATCTGCAAAGAGTAGAGACCTAATCCTGGGGTCACCAAACCAGACCCCCTCAACACCGAGGCTGCGCCTAGAAATTCTGTCCATAAAAGTTATGAACAGAATCAGTGACAAAGGGCAGCCCTGGTGGAGTCCAACCCTCACTGGAGTTTGACTTACTGCCAGCACCAAGCTCTGACACCGGTCATACAAGGAGCGGACCGCCAGTATCAGGGGGCCCAACACCACATACTGCTGGAGAACACCCCACAGGACTACCTGAGGGACACGGTCAAATGTCTTCTCCAAGTCCACAAAACACATGTGGATTGGTTGGGCAAACTCCCATACACCATCACGGACCCAGCTGAGGGTGTAGAGCTGGTCCACAGTTCCACGTCCAGGACGAAAACCACATTGAATCCTGAATCCGAGAATCGACTGTCTGGTAGACCTTCCTCTCCAGTACCCCTGATTAGAACAGCTAGTCATCAGCTTTTGTGATCAGCTATTGTGATCAGCTGTAATAACCAGCTATAGCCATCAGCTATTGTGATCAGCTATAGTGATTAGCTGTAATAACCAGCTATAGCCATCAGCTATTGTGATCAGCTATATTGATCAGCTGTAATAACCATCTATAGGGATCAGCTTTTGTGATGAGCTATAGTGATCAGCTGTAATAACCAACTATAGTCATCAGCTTTTATGATCAGCTGTAATGATCAGCTGTAGTCATTAGCTGTACTAACCAGCTATAGTCATCAGCTTCTGTGATCAGCTGTTGTGATCAGCTGTTGTGATCAGCTGTAATAACCAGCTATAGTGATCAGCTGTAAAAACCAGCTATAGTGATCAGCTATAGTGATCAGCTGTAATAACCAGCTATAGTGATCAGCTGTATTGATCAGCTGTAATGATCAGCTGTGGTGATCAGCTGTTATGAATAACTGTAATGACCAGCTATAGTGATCAGCTATAATGATCAGCTGTTGTGATTAACTGTAGTGATCGGTTGTAGCGATCAGCTGTAGTGATCAGTTGTGATTAACTGTAGTGATGGTTGTAGTGATGAGCTATAGTGATCAGCTGTAATGATCAGCTATAGTGATCAACTGTAGTAACCAGTTGTAGTCATCAGCTGTTGTGATCAGCAGTAGTGATCAGCCATAGTGATCAGCTGTTGTGATCTGCTGGAGTCATCAACTGTCGTCATTGTTGTGATCAGCTGAAGTGATCAACTATGGTGATCAGGAGTAGTGATCAGCTGTAATGGTCAGCTATAGTGATCAGCTGTAGTAACCAGTTGTAGTCATCAGTTGTTGTGATCAGCAGGAGTGATCAGCCATAGTGATCAGCTGTTGTGATCAGTTGTAGTGACCAGCCTTAGTCATCAGCTGGAGTCATCAGCTGGAGTCATCAGTTGTTGTCATTGTTGTGATCAGCTGTAGTGATAAGCTGTGGTGATCAGATGTAGTGATCAGCTGGAGTGATCGTTGTAGTGATCAGCTAGTGAGATCATGTTATCACTTCATCTGACTTGAACGAGAGTGCACATATATAGAACCACTATGGATGAGTGTTGCAGACCACACAAAGATTTTTCCGCTGGAGGCCTGAGTTTTGACTGTCGGCCTGCTGAAGTCTGGGTTAGCCGGTTAGCCTTCCAGGTGTGCTCAGTGTGGCCGTGAAAGCGAAGGAAAGCAGCCTCAGAGAAACGTCACCGAGCTTCTGAGCTGGAGCCTCTCAGAAGCAGCTGTCGAGCACACAGACGCATTCAGATGAGTGTCAGATCACTCAGACACCTTTGAAAGGGTATAAAAGGGCTGATCGAGGAAGCGTTCCGGGAGAGACGGAGCTGAGGCTTTTCAGAGACAGACGCTTCAAGTGAAAGATGATGAAGGCTTTCAAAGCATGAAAGAGTCTTCGGGGATGAGGCAGACCTTCAGAGAGTTGCAGAGATGTGTCTGAAGAGGCACCTCCATAATGGAAGGAACAACCGCTCAAAGAAGAGGAGATGGCCTCTTCAAACGTATCCAAAGCAGGAGACAGAGGCTGGAAAGGATCCTGTCTGAGGAGCGCAAGGCCAAGGAGCTCCTGGAAGTGATTACCAGTGGTTACTTACAGCCACCAAGGAGAACCAGACAGAACCATCACAGATTCCTTTCTGCCTTTCTGTCACGCGGCATCAGTCCAAATGTGGTATACTCCAATTCTAAACTTAAGACTATGAAGATCAGAAAAATACACTGATGAAAGCTTACAGTCACGAAAGATGAATTCATTAAACAGCTGCTTTTTGCTGTCAGACATTGATAGGAATCAATAAATCAGCCCAAGTTATGGTTTGATAACCATCTGGAGAAAACACACACACACACACACGCACGCACGCACACACGCACGCACGCACGCACGCACTCTCACACACACACAGACCAAAGTGAGTGTACCTTTAGCCAGAACGAATACTCGAGGTCATTGTTTGTGTCAGGCTGAGCCGTACATGGAAACCAGGCATCACTTGGTGATTTGTCACTGACTTCCAGGTGCTGGAACCTGCAGAGCTTCACACACACACACACACACACACACACACACACACACACACACACACACACACACACACACACACACACACACACACACACACACACACACACACACAAGTCTGATGTTCAATCCCACCACACCCATCCAGTAATGAAACCTTTTTCTCTGCTGATATGAAATGAACAATATTCATCAAGAAAAAAAAAAAACTCCAAAACGCATAAACAATGAATCAGTCAAGTTCGGTCAGGTTACCTCTTTTTTTAAGCTACCAAATGCTTTTCAAAAGTCTTTGCCAGTAAAGTTAATCAGATTCCCGATCACAGCCCCTCACTGAGCAGCACACGCTCTGATGCTCACGCTCATGCTCCTGGTTCTGGATTCATGCAATTAGTCCAGGTGGGCGGTTATTTAGTCTGAAGGGCCACGTTGGGTTTTAGATCTTAATGAACAAGCGGTCAGGTGGTGAAGGAAACTAACCCCCCAAATGGAGCACCAGAGGTTAACTAAAACTTGTGCTTGATGGACTATTGACTCAGAAAATATCTTGAAGAGCCTGTAAAGTGGTCCAACTAGAGATGGATGATGAAGCTCCAAATGATGTTTGGCCCCACCTACTTTTTCTAACCAATCAAGCTGACAACCCTCTTAATTTGCTTTTGAAAAAATTATTGTGAAGGCTCTACGGGCTGGATTAAATGGTTCATCGGGCCACATGTGGCCCCCAGGCCTTAGTTTGCCCACCTCTGATGTAGCCGGTTGGTGGTTGCGCTCTTAGAGAAGTCCAAAGGATTTGAAGTGTGCAGCAGCCAAACGTTCACATTTACGGGCCAAACCAAAACAGTGGCAAGCCAAATGCATCCCTCAGCACTGGTGCCTCCCTCCGCTTCGGGCCAACTGCTGACACCAGCTTTGTTGTCCGCTAGAAGCCTTTTTGTGCCGCATGGTTGAGGCTAGCTACCTGAGTCAGAGACGGCTCCCCAGTGGCAGCATGGGCGGGGCAGCGCTCGGGGTGTTGGTGGGAGGCAGCTGCGGTGGACGCCCACTGATCGATGTAGCCCAGAGGGGTGAAGTAGCCGCAATCCTGGATGCTGGAGGAGCGCTCGAACTCCTCACATACCCCGTCACCATCAAACACGTAACACTGACTCGGTGCACCTTGGGAGAAGACGAGAGGGAAGGGAGAGAAAGATTTATGGAAAATATAAAGGCTGGATTGTTAATCTGGCAGTGGACGCTCTCACTCTCGTCCCCCACTGTTCAGTCCACTCCAAGCCTGTCTGTCAGCCAACCAGACCCGAGCAAACGCTTCTCGTGTTTTCATTGGCCGCTATTCGTTAGCCGTATAAGCTTAACCAAATCTGACGCTGTGCGCAGTCGAGAGGCTGCAAATTATGTACGGATCTGAAAATTTCATTAAAGTTCGCGATTAATTCCATTGTCCAAGTGGGCAGAAAGAGAAGCCGCTGTTAGATTTGGTGCCTGTCGGCAGGTAGCTCCTGGTGATAATCACCACTAACGTTCAGGATTTTTATTTACTTTTTAAACACATACTATAACTATTTTAGGGCAAACACTGGATCTTTTAGGTTTTGTTTGCAGTAATAAAAAGCAGAGCAGGGCCATCTGAGCCCTGTGAAATGAAGAAAAATGCTAAATGTTGCTAATAAATTAGCTTAAGGATACCTAGGTGCCTTGTTCACCGAAAGCAGTTGCGCTTGACAGGCGAGACTTTGAAAAAAATTAAATTAAAATAAAAATTAAAAAAATTAAAGCAGACATGGCTGACAGAAACTCTATGTCCTGTGTTTGAAATTCCGTAAATGGCCTGCTGTTTATGGGTGCTGGCTCATGCAGGCAAACATCTGTTAAGTTACGGTACAAAGGTGCAGGATGCAGTCGGAGAGTCCAGCTCCTTGACTCAAAAAATTACATGACATCAGCCTCCCTCCACTGTATGGAGCAGCGCGTCCTGTAGGCCCACAGAAAACCTGGACTCAAATCCAACGTTGACTTTAAATTTGCATGAATTAGATGTCGGTATTTAAAAGGAATAAAAGGGCCCAAGCAGTAAACTCTGGATATTCGGCAGGGTCTGTCTACGCTAGTCATAATGTAAGAGTTTGTACAGCTAATTCTAGAGCTGTGATGGTCATTATTAGCATCATTACTCAATCAGACTGGGAGCACGAGAGCTTGTAATGCAGCAGCTGTTAATAAAAGAGTGGAAAACTTCCGATACTTCCCAAGTTTGCCTCATTAACATCTGGACAGCTGCAGAGATGAGACAGACAGACACGGCCGCACAATTGGCTTCAATTAATCCACGGAAACGTGGTTCTGGGATGGAGACGGTTCGTGTGGGATACTGTCATCCCCAGTTCATTTGGCAGCAGCAGGCCGCGTGAACTCATCGCACACCCAGTGAAAACGATCCCGTCTCTTCAATTCCAAGCCCGTATTTATCAAACGTCGCAAGAAAGGGCTACTTGACAATTTCGAACTTAACTATTAGGACCATCTGGTTTCGATTTAGTGTCTGCATGCCGTAATCATATCGCGTAATCTAACTTGCAGGCTGTTAAAGAACAAAATTAGACAGAGTCAGAAACAGGGCACGTCGGCGGCTCCGCTGACCATAAAAGTCGACGGTGCGGCGGCTGCAGAAGAGCGCAGAACTCAGCGGTTGGCACTGTTGGACCTTAGCGGGCGAAGAACAGCCAACAGATATACCGTCTATGACTAATAAGTACAACTGAATAATTGCTTTTAAGTGTTGCAATTTGTAAAAAGTGCCGTTTGCCAGATTGTTTTCCTTCCTGGTCATTATGTCTTTATGTTGTAAAATGAGAGATGTAATAGCTTCAGTCACGGCAGGGCCAGGCCCAGGGATCACTCCGCACTTCTTTCCCCTGACAAATAAATTGACTGGATAATGGAAATTTTATCCCCGTGACTAACTCTCAGAATTGCACCACACAAGGACAAGTTGAGTCCAACCACTGGAGGAGAATGCGCGGCCTGAAAGGGAAGTCACGCTCAGGTCTTCCATCACGCCGTCAGAATGGTAACAATTCATTTGTAAAGATAAACACCTGCACACACTTAGCTTCTGAAGCTCTGCGATGGACGAGGCAGAAGTGCCAGTGCCAGGTTCAGCGCTTGGTCCAAGTTTGCACAGTCTCAAAGAAAAACAGCAGAATTTTTCACCCACCGACATATTTTTAATAATGTCTTGCTGTTGTTTTATGTTTGGACGTTGTGAATTATTGTTTGATGACGGCAGTTCTGAAGTACACGTTTCTGATCTTCCTCCAGCTCCCTCTACTTGTTGAAATCCTTTTCCTGCCGCTCATGAATTCGTCTTCCAGCCTTCTTTTCCACGTCCAACTCATTACTGTTGAAGTCGGGGTGCAGACTTTGATTAAACCCTGCGAAATTGCCTCCATACAAATATTGATTTAAATTTTTCATTTCATTAAGTAAACATCTGCTAATGCAACCTCTCCCTATTGTTGCTTCTGGTTAATCCCCAACCAGCAGATTAGTCACGGCTGCTTCTTCACATCCAACATGGTGGTCTGGCTGTCACCTCCTGTCATTTAGGCTTCATCTAGATTTACTCTTGTCGTTTCTTGATTGAAACTTTTGATTTGTAAAAAGACAGAAAGAGTAAATAACAAAACCAGCATGACTGCTGATGCTGGAGGTGGTTACGGTGACGAGGGGCCTCCCTCCGGACTGATAACACAGCGACATCATTTGGACCTTTTTCTGTCATCGTCTGTAACCATTGATCCACTCTTGAATCGCTAGCATCTGACTAGCATCTGGAACAAAGGCAGCTGTGTGACAGCTGTGTCCAGACATCAGTTTGCTCTCTTGATGCGTTTCCAAATAACAGCCCCTCCAGATCCAGCGCGCTGAAATCCAACAAACCTTTCCCTATAAACCTGTTCTGGAATGACTGTGGGGAAGCTGATTGACTTGGAAGTTTCTGATCTGCCCTGAAAGGCTGTGAAGGCAATCTTTATATCAGCGTCAGTTCAGATCAGATCAGCTGTCAGGTCTCCGCTCTGAAGGTAAATAAATACACTCGTTTCTGTTTGCACAGACCAAATATATTTCATTTCCTCAGACGTTCTATGCCACTTTTCCACTGTGGAGCTCCGACCCTCCTCAGCTCCCCTTGAATCCACTCTTTTAGGAATGAGTGGGTGCTTTTTTGGAGCAAATACGTTACCTTCGTTCACAGCATCATGTTCAAGCCAGCAAGTAAATCTACAGATTATTTACCCATCTTTTCGTTTGTCCCAGCTGAGGATGGTTATTTCACCATACAAACTGGCTCTTCACCCTTTGAGTTTGAGCCGTTCTTCACCACAGCAACTAAAACGGACTCACCTTTACAGTTGAAACCCGTCTCCATGAGGCACTTCTTAGAGCAGCCGTCACCATCCAACAGGTTTCCGTCATCACAGTCCTCTGACCTACAGCGAGAACATCCCCACCGTCATTTCTCACCTCTAATGAGGTCTAAAAGGCTGGTCTGAAACACCCAACAAAGTCCAGGAAACCAGGATCTGCACATTTAAAGTCACAGCAGGAGGAATAAATGTGAACGTCACAGACCCCTGAACGAGACCATCTCCACAGTAGGGCTGTCCGTGGGTGTAGACGAGAGGTGGAGAGAACCTGTTCAGGAGACCATCTGCTTCCACCTGGATCACGTACTGGTATTGGACTCCCTGCTGGACAGAGCTGGAGAGGAAAGAGGAGGGACGGGCTTCAGGCAGAGCAGCATCACCAGGTTCTGAGACAGCGTCTAACCTCTGCAGACCCGGCAGGAGGAAACTCAAGCTTGAGTGATCCAAGGAGACGAGGTCAAATTCAGATGAGCCGGATGTTTGGAACAAATGCAAACTGATCTCTGATCAGGCAGACATCCGATCGAGCGTAACTAATCAGCGTGTGCACGTCCGCCCTGAGGCCGGCGGGATGATTTTGAAGAAGTGGCCATCACACTCATCTGTGTGTTTGTTTATCAGTCAGAGCTCAGCTAATTTGTCCTCCCCTCACTGTGCTCCTCCAGCTGTGATCATCTCTCCTCATGTCTCCGCTTCATCCTTCTCCAACCTCCTTGCTTCAGCCCCTCACTGCCCTCTCCTGCTCCACATGCCTCAGTCCCCTCTGGTTCATACATCGTTTTGCACTCACACACAGGTTTTTTTCTAAGGAAGAGGCTGAAGCGGTGCTCCTTCCCCTGCCCCGCAAACACAACCCCCTGCTGTTTCACAGGCCCTCAGCTTTGAAATCAGCCAACCTGACCATCACACCGTGTTAGCATCATCCAGGATGCTGTGAAAACAGACTTGGTTCAGCTTCTGTGGCACGGGTGGGTAGTTATTATGTCTGAAGGGCCACATTGGGTTTAGATCTTGATGAACGGGCCAGACAGGTGGTGCAGGAAACTAACCCCCCAAATGAGGATCACAAGTTAACTAAAAATCCTGCTTGATGGACTATTGACAGAGAAAATATTTTGAAGAGCCTGTAAATTAGTCCAACTAGAGATGGATGAATGAAGCCCCAAATGATGTTTGGCCCCAAATTCTTGAGAGGACATATTAGCATGCTGAACCTTTTTCTAACCAAGCTGATAACCCTCTTAATGTGGCTGTTGGAGAAATGATTGTGAAGGCTCTGTGGGCCGGATTAAATAGTTCATCGGGCCACATGTGGCCCCCGGGCCTTAGTCTGTCCACCTCTGCTCTGAGGTATCAGACGGAAGCAAAGATCTGGCGTCTACCTGTCGGTGAAGGTGTGTTGCGTCTGAGGTTCTGGCGCTTGGGTGAAGGCCGGCTGCCTCTCCACCCGGTAGCGCAGAGGCGAGCAGTCGGAGCAGAGTGGGCTGCCGGGCCCTGACGACAACATGACAGCATCGATTTCCAGCCTCTCGTCGAAGGTGCAGAGTTTGACGCCGGTGATGGTGGTGTTGCCCGTGTCGAGTCTCATGGTGAGGGGCATATCGCAGAAGATGTGCTGGGGTCCGAGGTGGATGCTCGGGGCTCCATCCCTAATCAGCTCGATGTTGGCAACAGCTGGGTTGTCTAGCAGGGTCACACAAAAGAGAAAAAACAAGAAACTTTGTGAGGGAATTAAAATGACACCACTTTTACAAAAACAATGTTCTTGGCTGCTGCGGCTGGTTCTACTGGACTTATTAAATAAAGACGCTTCAGGAGGTTCTGCTGCTGTTACAGATGTGATACTTACTTGAGGCGATGTAAGTGACCCAGAGAGTGAGTGCATGTGGAACGACAGGGTGGAGGAACCTCAGGGTGAGGGTGCAGCCCTCGGTGTCAGGGCAGGGGGAGGTCACGTTGGTGTCGTAGAGGCTGAGCTCGGGGCTCCAGGCCTGGAGGCTGGGTTCACACGGCTGCTCCACATCAGGGGGGCCTGATGTTCAGAGCACAGTCACACACTTATACTCGCTTTAGACTGTCTCTGATGATGTTGAATCACTGCCGAGGTTCTGGCCCAGCACCTGCCTGTAGTCACCAGGTGAGCGATAAATGCTAAATATGGGCTTATTGTGCCTGACGAATGAAAAGGTGATGAATTTAAACACCTCAGCTACTTTAAAGAATCACTGCATAGTTACATAGTGTGTGTGTGCGTGTGTGTGTGTGTGTGTGTGTGTGTGTGTGTGTGTGTGTGTGTGTGTGTGTGTGTGTGTGTGTGTGTGTGTGTGTGTGTGTGTTTGTGTGTGTGTCCAGGATTAATAATGTGACTGTGTGAATCATCAGTGTGAGCAGCAGGAAGAGTGAAAGGAGAGCAGACAGCCAGGAGACTGGCTGTCTCCACAACTGTGCACATACCACTGTTTAGAGTAAGACTGTAATAGACTCTTTATCATCATTATGATCCCACAGTGAAAGCAAGACGGCCATAATCCTCCCTTCCTCCCTGCCGCTTGTTTTCAAAGCATAAATTCCAGCAGAGGATTTCCACACATTTGGATTGAGTTTCCAGGAAAGAAAGTGTTGATTTTGTACCATCCTTTCTTCCTTATATCTTTCCCTGTATCTTTGTCCTTGGTCCCTTGGTTTTGTTTGTTTTTTGGGTTGTTGTTTTATTGTGTCCTCGTCATCATTGTAACTGTGTCACGAAGCTGAACTTTTCCAGATTATTATGACTGGAAGCACTGATTTCTCAACATCACACAAATATTTACAGATAATCTTTGCTGCTCGATGTTGTTAACAAGCACATCTGCACAAGTGCTGACGACCACGTTTAGGTGATGCTACTAATTTCCCCACACATGCACACAAGGTTTTACTCACCGACGGCCTCATCGGGACTCCAGTAGCCCGACGTGTCGCAGACGCGAGGGGAAGCAGCCTCGTAGGCGTACTGGTGAAAAACACCGTCGAGCGTGCAGTCGCTGCAGCTGAGCAGAGGAGTGGAGGAGCTGGAAGCAGAAGAAGCAGCCAGAGATGGTGAAAACTGACCCATCTGAGGGGCCGTTTACAGGTCTAGACTGACTGCTGAGGCTGTTCCAGTCAGAGAAAAGCAGCAATCACAGGACGTTTGTGTTCAGTTTTTAACGGAAAACCAGCCATCGCCGGCAAGACAGATACTGCTGCCGTAAAGCTGCAAAACTATTGTTTCCCATGTGCTGTTGGTCTGGAAACAGAATGATTGCAGCTTTACAGGCACGCACGTCTAAGCTCGCTTCCCACAGCTTATACCTCTGGTACAGGGGTCCCCTTACAGGAGGCAGCCAGTGGATGGAGACGGAATCCAGGCTGTGGTCCGTCACAGCTGGGGCCAGAGGGATGGAGGCGGGCTGCCCGTCTGTCATCCAGTTCCGGTAGACCAGGTCCAGGTAGCAGTGCATCCGAGCCATTTGGTTGGGAGTGAAGTGGTCGG
>BJFM01001677.1:202062-217084 GCA_016586285.1 Arothron firmamentum
TGTGTGTGTGTGTGTGTGTGTGTGTGTGTGTGTGTGTGTGTGTGTGTGTGTGTGTGTGTGTGTGTGTGTGTGTGTGTGTGTGTGTGTGTGTGTGTGCTGCAACCAACCAGATACTCTGGACTTGTCAATGAACACTATTTACACAAATGTCAATGAACAGGAGTTGGAATAAACATGAATAAATATTTCTTGTTATTAAATTTGTGGGGTCTTCAGTACAGGGAGAGTCCAGTAGAAATGGGAGGGGGGGGGGCAACATGTTGTTTGTTTGCGGTTCACAGCTGACATCTCAAATCAAAATTTGATAGACTTAAAGGCAGCAAAGTGATGCTGCTAGCGTTGGCACTTCACAAGAGTGTGTGTGTGTTTCTCAGAGCTTTTACAGGCCAGAATGAGCAGAGTTTTCCACTCTCCTGTCATGAGGCAAGCAAGAATGGGCAACCCAGTCCCACGAGGCCCACCATTCAGCCGGGTTTTCCCTCCTACCAAGTAGACCACCACTTTCACTGTCCTGGTAGCTCAGAAAATCAGGCTGGACTCGCAGGACATGGTTACACGCATGTTACACAAAACAGGAACATACCAGAATACTGACTGACGCCAGCGGGTCACGTTGGAAGGATGTAAAATAGAGTCTAAATCTGCTTCTATTCTGAGTTCTGCTGATGAATAATGAGCAGAAAATAATTTCTTTCCATCATTTAAGTTCTAATATGTAAATTATTTACAGATATTCTTCTACAAAACACTATTTTCTCTTATTTGTGTGTCACGTTTTAATGTTTCCTCTCTTTGAGTTGACTAGCCAAGACTGGAGGAATAGGTAGAGATTAACAGATACAGTGTGGAGTAAAAGTGGGGCAAAGGGTGATGCCTTACATTAAAGAAAACAATGCAGAATGATGTAAAAATGCTTTCCTTCAGATGTGTAATTAAGACGTGACTTTCCTCACTCACCCTGGTGGGTCAGAGCCTCTTTAGCCCACGGCCAGGTCGCAGCTCCCGCTAGCTCTTCACGCACCGAGTTGCTGGCAAAGAAGACATTGAGTGTGTCGGCCCCGCTCAGGTGGAGCTCCTCCTTCAGCTCCTTCACGCTCATGTAAGCCCTGCAAAGACAGGAAACAGGAAGGCCCATCGCATTTGGACATTTGAGCCTCACCAGTCATCAAAGGAGGATGTTTAACTCTGCCGTTGGTTCACTTCTAAATAAAAACTCTCTGAGACATTAATGAATTTAACTGAATGAAACACAGGTCTGACCTCCGACCCAGAGGGGCGGTGCTGTTGGCTCCTCCCTCTAGTCATTGACAAAGTCATCACTACATGTTTTGATGCGCTGGAGTGAACAGTGTCCGAGCGCTAATGCAGCAAAAGCGGATGGAATTTGTGGCTAATCTGGAAAGGGCTGGTAGAAGCTACAGGTGGGGGTGAGCCTCGACTGCCTCCATAATTGCTGCGACACTGCCCCGACTGGGTCTGAAAAATTTTATCAGAACCTCCAGTTGATCCAAAATGCCGCAGCTGGGTTTCTGAAAGGAATTAAGTCACATGACCTCTCGTCACTGGCTGCCCAAAAAATCCGGAATAAACTTTCAAATCCTTCTCCTGACCTACCAGGTCCTCTCCATCATACCTGGAGGACCTGATACCAGACCACCACTCCGTACGAGCCAGACCAGATGGACCTTCTCCAGAGCGGGGCCAAGGCGTGCTGGCTCCGCCCAAAACAGGACACAGTGATGTCAAAAGTCCGTAATCAAGCTCCAAGCAAGCCCAAGCAGCATGTACACGCTGAAGACGTGTGGGAAGTGTGTAAAGAGGAAGTCAAACTGGACTTTTAAAATATGTGTCAGACTGTTTTGCGCAGTTAAGTCTGCTCGCGTGGCTTTTTCACGCAACACCAGCATCACCCTGAAGCAGGCGGAAAATAACACATAAAGAAATGAGAGCAAGCTGACACCTAGAGGCCATGAATCTCAAGCACACCCAAAGGCCTGGGAGAAGGTAAAGATTTGGAGGTTGGCTTTGGAGGAGGATTGCTTAAAGGACAGAGGTCGACTGTCTCTGTTAGCACTTAAACACAACTCGTTCATCTCTGGCGAATGTTTGGTTTGTACTGTCGGATGTCAAAAAGTCAGAAATCATGACACAATTTTTTTTTATTACATCCGGAGACAAAATCCAGGAACCTAACAAATGTGCAAAGTCCAAACTGTAACAAGACTTCACCAAAAATACACACAAAACTTGAAAGCTTGGTGGATCTGTGCCAGTCTAATGTCGCTAAGATGACTGAGCTAAGATGGCACGCTTGGAACCCCAGCCAAGTAGGTAATAAAACCTACTGGGCTCCAGTACCCTCTAGTCCAGCCACACTGGTGTGGAGTGGGTCCTGGTGGGAAAGCAGCATATGTGCCAGAGGCCCTCAGAGGGTAGTCACGCCATCAAAGAGTTTTGGGGGAGAGAGTTCCTCAACATCCAACATCCAAGATTTCCCATCTCGAAGGCAGCCACGGAGGGAGGGGCACTGTTTCTAAGACCAGGTTTGATTGGGAGGTCATCTGCGTAACAAAGATACGAGATGATGGTTTGGAAGATTGAACCATGCAGAATGTGATTAGAGAAGATGAAGAACAAAGGATACTTGTTCCAGGAGAAAAAGACCTGTTTGAAAGGTATGAGGTAAACCACTGGGGGGCGCTAGCCTGGTTTCGAAGTAAACCTAAAGCCCCGCCCAGGAGGCTTTTGGACCTGATCTTAGAACCTACTCTGGAGCAGATTGAGCCCATAAAAGTTCCTGTAAATGGCAGAAAGCCCCCTGAACGCAACACAGCACTGCTACTGGTTTAGCTTCTACCTCTTCATCCTCTGCTCTGTCTTGGTCCTCTTCATCTTCCTCCACACCAGCAGTCTAGGCTGTCTGGCCACACTCTGACCTAGGACCTCTCTGATCTCCAGCTGACCTGGTCTAGGTACTCCACCTGTGTGCTCCACCTGTGTGCTCCACCTGGGTGCTCCTGCCTCCACTCTCACCTGTGTTCCTGACTCTTCTGAAGAAAGTCTTCAGCACACTCGTCTTCATCCCTTTAGTGAGGTCGACCACATCTGACCTACTGTGTTTCTCTCCTGGACCCTGAACCTGCTCATCACTTCCTCCTCACCAACATGTCTGTTAAAACCAGCACCTCTCTCTCTCTGTCTCTCTCTCTCTCTTTCTGTCTCTCTCTTCTGAGGATCCTCTGTATCACTTCATTTCACTCACTCCAGAACTTCTCCTCCTTTTCCATCTCACCTCCAACCTGTGGGACAACCACTGTCTGCCCTGACCACCATCAGAACATTCCTAACCGGCTGCAGTAGCTGCTGATGAACGTCTTCATGTATAATTTACTATTACTAAGCGCTCACTTAATAATACTCATCATACAGTCTATCTTTGCAAATTTAAAACTTTTTTTTTTTTTTTTTAATCTTTCAGTGCCTAAAATATTCCAAAAGTGTGCAGGGACGGCAAGTATAAATTGGATTAAATAGTTTCAGCAGGTAAATATCAACAAGGCAGAAATAAAATAATGATTCACATTAAACCTTGATTCACTGATAAATGACGCACTTCTTAACTGTCTGAAGGTTGCTTAGCAGTTGAACATCCTGTTGTTTTTCAGAAAAACCTCGTTTCTCGCTACACGAATGAAGCTTAGCTGAGGTTACGTGCAGTTCATCCATCCATATGAGTGGAGCAGAAAGTTGGGGGGAGGGGAGGGCATCACATCTGTCATGTGGTCTGTAATCTGTCATCGGCCTCCCGTACCTGGACAGGTGCTGGTTCCACAGCAGGGGGCCTGATGGCTGAAGGCTCCGCATCTTGTTCTACTTTTAGAGATTCAGGTAACCACAAGTAAACCAGCATTCTGAGAGCAGAGCATCTACCGGGATGGTATGATGCTATTAGCTTCTCCAGACAGGGTGGATCTGGACCTCTGAGGACCTTGAAGGTCAGGAGGAAGATTTTCTTGATTTAGTGAGCAGCCAATGAAGAGAAGCCAGCAGGAGTCATGTGATCTCTTTTATCAATCCTGTCAGGACTCTGGCTGCTGCATTTTGGATGAGCTGGAGGCTCCTCAAAGCATTATTTGGACATGCTGATCATAATGAATTACAATATTCCAGCCTGAGTGGACTACCTTTTCAACATCATGCTGGGTCAATATTTTTCTAATCTTTGCAATGTTTCACAAATGAAAGAAGAGGCTCCTACCATTTTGATGTTGGACAGATCTTGTTCAAAAATGACTCCAAGAGTCCTCACAGAGAAACTAGAAGCTAATGAGATACCATCTAGCCTCCCTATGTGTTTTAAAGATGTTTCACCTCGTCTCCAAAAGGGTTCCTAAGCTCAGAAGAGCGTTTGGAAAGGAGACAAAACATTTTCGAGGCCCTTAACCAAGTCCAGTTGCTCGCAGAGATAAATGACCTGGATGAATGAGAACCTACACAGACACAACATCTAGAGTTATGATGTGTTCTAATCTATCCCTGAGAAGTTTAGGACTGAACTCAATGAACTCAGTTTTGTCTGAGTTAAGAAGGTAATTTGAGGTCATCCAAGACCTTATGTCTTTAAAACAAGCTTGGAGCGTCACAAAGAGTCTCCTCTGGTTTCATGGAGAAGGAGTAGAGCAATAAAAGTTTATTTCTGCTGCTGAGTAATGCCTCCTCAGGGTTCTCAAGACCTTCAGACATAAAGGGTAGGTGAGGTGAAGGCCTAGAATTTGCTAACATATCTGCAACAGTTTGATTGCTGCACATCTCAGAAAAGTTTATAGGGTAGAAGAGTCTAAGTGTGGAAGGAAGACGTGGATTCAGAACACTATGACTCTGGGTTAATTTGGGTCCAGCGCTGCAAAGAAGCCCGGGCTTATTCTGGTTCCCTTCAATTAAGAAAGAATAATGGGCCCTTCTTGCCTATGGAAGGCCTTTTCAGAAGCTACCAGACTGTCTCCAGGCTAAATGGTAGTTATCTATTTTGCAAGAATACCACTTCCTTTTTAATCTTCATGCTTTCTGCTTATGGGTCGTAACCTGCGTATTATACTGGGGGCACACCTCTGATTTGCTATTTTCTTTTCAGGGGGTGTACAGTACAGAGTCAACCTCAGCAGGGCTAAGATTATAATAACTGCTCTCTGTACAAACACACGGTGGTCCCGGGGTTAACACAGGGATCACGTCCTTAAACTTAGCTACAGCATTATCTGACAGGCAGTGATCTGCATGTGGAATCCTTAAAGGTAAATCTTTATGAAAGAATGAGCTGACAGGAGCGGGTTCTGAGGTAACAGGAATGGGGTGGGAAAGTGGCACATGTTCTACCTCAGCACTATAAGCCAAAACCAGATCAAGAGAGTGATGAAAACTGTGAGTTGGTCCATTTATCTAATGTGATGAAGCCATTCCTATAACTGTCATTTTCAGCATCTACATTGATATTAAAGTCACCTACAATAATGACATTATCGGTTCTGACAGATAAAGCCAGTGTGACAGTGCTTTAAACCTTTGAAATACCAAAAGAACAAAAAGAATTTTCTATCTTCAGGGTCAGGATGGCTCTTATCAGCTCACCGTTACCCTGGATTCAACCTTCTGCTAGCAGGTGCAGCTTAATGTCTCAGCTAATGTCTATCTGGCACTTCTCTTTATCATTGGTACAATTATTAAGAAGAAGAAAAACTTTATCAATTACAATTCTGATGCTAATTATTAAGCAGTGTATGTTGTGTATATTTCTAGAGTTCGACACCTACTTCTATGCAGAACAACAACCATTATTTCACACGACAAACACTTTTCCAAAGTCTAAATGCTACGCAAAAGTAGAAGGTGTGTCAGGTGAGACCCAGAGACACAACTGTCTTCAGAGATGAACAATCAGAGCAAAGAGGGGCATGGACCTTCTGTGTGGATTCCTAAGAGGAGGAGATGCTGCTGAAAAATGGAGAACACCACAGAAACAGAGATAAAAAACAAAAAGCATCTGAATGAACCAAAGGATCTGAAGGTAAAACAAACAGAAGGAGCAGAGCAAACAAACGGAAAGAGGAACTGCTGAAGAAAGGCAAGACGAGGACATGAGTTATATGTTTAGAATGAAAGCCTTGTGGCAGATGCCAAAATGAACAATCTAGGATTTACTCCTCCAAAAAGAAGAAGAATGCGTCTCAATAGTGGTCCCATGTTATGTGTTCTTCACCTGCCTCTCTAGCCCTGCGCTAACAGTCACTTCAGGACTGGCTCTTACCACCAACGTTTTCTTGTTTCAAAACCATCTGGCCTGTCCTGACACACAGCAGCTGCACACATATAGTTTCCCACAGTGCTGAATGGAGAAGGGGCAGGAGAAGGGGAGATACCATACGATACAATAAGATACGATACGATACGATACGATACGATACGATACGATACGATACGATACGATACGATACGATAAGATACGATACGATACGATACGATATAAACCACTTTATTCATCCCCACAGAAAATATTTTCCTCATAACATAATACAATACAGTAACAATTAATAATAAAAGAATTGTCTAGAAAGTAAAAGTAAGAAAATCCAAACACAAAGTGCCTAAAGCCTGAGTAGAAAGTGAAGATAAAGGAGTGCACAGGAGTTGTTGTATAATGAGAATGGGCCAAGACTGAAACTTGGAGTGAAAAGCCGGACCCAAGACATAAAAAAGCTTCAGCACTGTGCGTGCCGGTGAAATGTCATCCTGACATTAATTATTTTCTGACGTGCACACATATCAGCCTTTTCAACATGTCAGGGTTGAGACCTTTCCAGAAGACCACCACTTCTGTTAGCTCACTGGGCCCAGCTTTTATGACACTGTTCTGCCGTGTATTGGCCGTTCTTCTCATCCTCAGATGAAGATCCAGTATTTACTGGCAGGACCTTTTGCTAAGGTTCTATCACATACCCACTGTGACTTCTGATACTTTCAAGAACACAACATTAATTATAAGAGTCACCATGGCGGCCATTAGCCAACACAAAGCAAAAGTTTAATCCACCGTTCTTTTTGTACATTTACTTCTTCCTCTGTTTTTTTGGAGAAAAATGTACTTTCAACATCCCTGACTAAAGTTGTCCAGTGTGGAAACTTTCCACCGAGCAGCAGAGAAAACTACCAGGCGGTAGGAGGATAAAACCAGGTGAAAGCCTTGGAGGGTCGGACATGGGTGGGACTAAAGTAGCGCATGTTTGAGGTTTTAATGAAACACTGGACTACAGCTTTACATGAGCCTTCTGCTAACCTTCCCTGCCCTCTTGTGTCCATTGTTTTTAATAATGATTCATGCTCATTGCCTCTCTTCAAAGATCATGTCTCCAGCTGAGATGAGAGGAACATCTGACCATAACAAAATGTCTTGAGTTCATCATCCAGCTCACATCAGCACAAAATGATTTTTTCTCAACAGTGCTTCTGGAAATGGGCCCACATACCTGCCCAGGTAAAAGTGGTGTGGCCCAGGCCTCAGTCCCCTCACGTTCATCTTCTACCTTCTCCCTCTTCATATGTCTTCAAATATATGGAATAAGACATCACCCAGCTCTACCTCTCATCTAAGCTCACCACCACTCCTCCTAGCTATTAAAATCTGCTTCTCCGCAAACTTTGTCAAAATAGTCCAAACCTCAGCTGCCTGCATCACCAGATCAACGTCCTTCACCAATTCCCAGTCCGCCCACACAGATGAGACTGACACACTTTAGCTGCCCTGTCCTTGATTGATTCATTTTGGAACACACGTACCAAGATATGCATAGGTTGATTCTCTACCCACATTATTATAATTATTATTATTATTGTTGTTATAATAATAATAATAATAATAATAATAATAATAATAATAATAATAATAATAATAATAATAATAATAATAATTCTTAGTAGTAGTAGTGGTAGTAGTAGTAGTAGTAGTAATAGTAGTAGTAGTAGTAGTAGTAGTAGTAGTAGTAGTAGTAGTAGTAGTAGTAGTAGTAGTAGTATCCATCTTCCCTCATCCACCTGTCCTCAAATGCATGTCCTTGGACTGTGGGAGGAAGCTAGGGTTCATGGAGAGAACCCACACAGACATGGGGAGAACATGAAGAATCCACATAGAAAAGTCCCTGGAACCTTCTTGTTGTAATGCTGTTAAAACCACCGCACCACCATACTGCCCTTATTATTATTAATAGCAGTAGTAGTAGTAGTAGTAGTAGTAGTAGTAGTAGTAGTAGTAGTAGTAGTAGTAGTAGTAGTAGTAGTAGAAATAACAGTAGAATTCCATTCTTTGTGTAATTTCTAATCTTTCTAGTCTAGTATTTGTGCAAAGATGCTGTGTTATATAAGAGCTGCAATAACAAAGCATGTAAAATGGTGAGGAAGGGTGATGTTGACCACAGTGTCTAGTGGTCTGCAGCGTATTAATAGATCCTTGTGTAACACCGCTGCGCTCTGTCAAGCCCGCACATCAAACGCTGAATCTGTTGCTTTGAAAAAAGCTCAGCTTACCGTCGTCTGCTGCCCTGCGGCCCAGTGTAAATCTTGTGGTTACAATTTGGATTAACAATCCAAACGTTAAAAACGCGGGCTGACGACTTCGTGGCGACCCTTCGTGAGGCTATTTGGAGCTCTGCATGAGGCTGCCTGTCAAAGCAAACGGAAAGCAGCAGGCTGCCACTCCACTTGTTTAGTAAAAATAAGTGTTTGCCTTGGCTCCTGTGCCCACCATCCCCACTTCACAGAACTCGCTCTAAAACCACTGGGGCAGTCAGAGTACCAATTTGTGCAGGCAGCATGTTGAAATGTTCTGAGGCAGGGCCGTGGGCTGGGGCAGAATGCCCCCTCACAGCTAGCCTTTTCAGTGGTCACTCAAACCCAGAAACTTCTTGTCTCAAGACAAACACGTCGCAGAGTCCCACTGCTGGTGTCTGGAGTTTCATTTTCCACTTGTCTTTTTCTGCACTCTGTAACGATTACAGGTCATTTAACTTTCCCCCAATGTCAGAACGATAAAGTGTTATACGGCAATTCCATCATGCCGCTGCACCAAAGGTGGACAAACTGAGGCCCGGGGGCCACATGTGGCTCGATGAACTATTTAATCCGGCCCACAGAGCCTTCACAATAATTGCCCCAAAAGACAAATTAAGAAGGTTGTCAGCTCAATTGGTTAAAAAAAGGTTCAAACCCCCCCATTCAACTAGCATGCTAACATGTCATCTTTTGGAGCTCCATCTCTAGTTGGACCAATTTACAGGCTCTTCAAACTATTTTCCCAGCCAATAGTCCATCAAGCTATGTTATTTTGTTCTGACATTGAAAGTGGACTTCAAGGGCTCAGCATACGTTTGGATTTAACAGCTTTGTTGTGGACATTTAAATAGAGACAGAGAACAACGTGAACGGCTTCAGACGCTTCCACACATCTAACCCAACAGTCCACCCCACATTAACGGCATGTTTCCTACTCAATTTCCAGTCATCCTTCTTTTCACCACAGAAACAGGTGCAGGTTTTTCTTCTCCACACACTGGAAGAAGAACTAAGCTGGTATCTGCTAACCTCACCTGTCAGGAGACTCGGGATCGAAGCAGGTCTTCACAACGTTGGTCACCTCTGGGTCACAGCAGTCTCCGTCGTCGTAGTCGTACTGAATAATGTTGCACTCCATGTTACACACGCCATCTTGCCTTTTCCAGGCATAACAGGGCCCCTGTCTAAGGCAGTCCCCCCCATCATGGCCTGTCCTGGGGTGGTCGCACTCTGGGTCGCATCGGCGGTTCCCGATCTTCTCAATTTGGCAGTTGCTGAGAATAAACTGTTGCCGGAGGCTGGTGTTTTTCTCGCTGTGCACGCTGAGATCAAAAGTGATGTTATATGGCCGAAAAGCCTCGGTCAGAGCGCGGTGCTGGAGCTGGATCTGGGCTTCAGACACAGTGGGCTTCCCACCATCATCGTTGCAGAGGTTGACGATGCGATAGCGAACGCGCTTGTGGGCGCGCAGCTGCCAGTTGTTGTTGTAACCGGAGATGATGTCAGTGTTATCACAAGGGGTCAGGCCACAGGGCGGGGGCAGGTATGGGGAAACAACTTCTGGTTCAGGCACAGGAGTGGTGACAATAGCTGGGTGGAGTCCAGCTTTGTTTGGAGTCCAAATCTGGTCCACCTTAAAGAAGAACAAATCCAGAGCAGAATAACAAAATCACATGACCCCCGCAGAAAACATTCTTTTGTGATTTGCCCCAAATGCAACAACATTTCTGCAGATTCAAATCAAAGTGCAAGTTGAAATACAGGACTTACTTTCAGGAAGTCTGCCCACATGGCCAAGACTGGTACATTGGGGTCAGTTTGAAGTGGCCCTTTCAGCAGCTCCATGTGTGAGCGCTCATAGTTCCACAAGACCACTCCCCCGATGAGGCCCCTGAAGCTGTGACTCTGGTCCAGCTGGCTGCTGCCAAGAAAGAGGTTCCTGCATGTTTTCATGAAAGGACTGTAGAGGTTCCCAGTCTGTAGACTGCTTTCTCCAACCTGAGAGCACAAGCAACGCAGTTCAGTTCAGCAACCTAGACTGACTCTGCAACAGTGGTGGGAAAAACTGCCTCCAACAGGAAGAAACCTTAAACAGGACCAGGCTCATATGGGGGACCCTCCTGCTGATGGACAGATGAGTGAAGGAGGAGAAGGAGAGATAGAACAGGATGGAAGGACAGAGAGAGAGAGAGGAGAGCAGAGGAAAGGAAAGGAGAGGAGAGAGGAGGAGAGAGGAAAGGAGAAGAGAAGGTTAGAAGGGGTTGAGAGGGGAAGAGGGAAGTGAAAATGAGAGGAGAGGAGAGGAAAGAAAAGGAAAGGAGATGAGAGGAGAGGAGAGAAGATGAGAGAGGAGAGGAGGGGGGAAAGGAAAGTAGATGAGAGAGGAGAGGAGGAGGAAAGAAAAGGAGAGGAGAGGAGAGGAGAGGAGAGGAGAGGAGAGGAGAGGAGAGGAGAGGAGAGGAGAGGAGAGGAGAGGAGGAAGCATAGTTGAACTGATGCCGAAGGTGTTCCAACTATGCGCTTGTGGTGAAAAATTGTAAAAATGAAAATCAGCGCACCACAACCATTATTAGCCCCACACATAATTAACCGGTTGAAAGTGAAAGACTTTTAACAGCTCAGCCTTTTCACACTGAGTAAACGGACCGGTTGATGCTGTCAGAGCAGTGATCCAGCTCAGGATGACCCACCTTGGCCCCGTCAGTGTACAGAGTCATGTGCAGGCCGTCATAGGTGACCACCAGGTGAGTCCAGGAGCTGGCTCGGTATCTCTGGTGGCTGTAGACGGTGGTGGCTTTGGCGGCTCGGTCGGTGCGTAACGTGAAGTAGAAACGTGCATCTTTGGTGCTGCTGGGCCCAAATGTGCGGATGCCTACCGACCAACCCTTGTCACTGAGTGAATGGGAGCAGTTGTCAAACACACCTGTGGGAAACAGAAAGAAAAGCCTATATTATCTTTACACGGCAGCAAGAACAACAACAGAAAAGAAAGCTGTTTTTTGGTCAAAGACAGGAAGTAGTACTGTGGTACCAGGAACCTATATGTCTATAAGCTGCTGTAACAACATCTGCTTCCCAGTTGTAGCATCGGGTCAGGAAATCCTTCACCCTCCTTCACTGTTTACGCTTTATTTAATTTCTACTACTTTAGGTATACTTGTTTGCATTTATTTAGCTAATATACATCATAGTGATGTGGGAGGGGTTTGAACGCAGCATCATTCAATCCTGAGAGGGCTACTGTTGTCCAAACGCTCCTTTGATAAAGTCTCCTCTGCTGGTAAAACACACTGGGAGATGGACCTGGTGATGGAGCTGAAGCAAGAAAGAGGCACAGCAGCAGCAGCAGAGGATAACCCTCCAACTAAGATCAGCTGAGCCGGGAGCAGAGGGCAGAGAGGAATGCAGAGTCCACACAGCAGCTCTGGGGAATTGGGACCATGCTGGCTCCCTTTGGACCACAGGGTTGGAACTTTGGAAGTCGGACCCATCCACACATCTGTGATTGTGACCCAGGCAACAAATGACAACCGTTTGAAGGTGACAAAGCCCATCACACGACAGCCATTACAAGGTCACCGAGTTGGGATGTTGTCAATGAGGGAGAAAACGGCAACGAAAGGGAATCATCCTAGACTAGTACTGCGTCCCCACATTCTCTAGAGTTGTTTGGTTGTTTCTTTAGTATTTAATTTAGTTTAATTTAGTTTTCAAAATGGTTTTCTGTACCTTGCTGACTAGTTTTAAAGGATCTCAGAGATCAGGTGGAGACGTTCCGGATCTGCTGATATTCCGGAGGATCTTTATTTGTTTTATCTAATAAAGAAGTAGGCAAACTGAGGCCTAGGGGGCCACGCATGGTCCAATGAACTCTTTAATCCCGCCTACAGAACCTTTACAATTATTACTTCAAAAGCCAAATTAAGAAGGTTGTCAACTTGATTGTTTAGAAAAAGGTTCAGACACCCCCTTCACCTAGCATGCTAACATGTCATATCAAGAATTTAGGGCCAAACATCATTTGGAGGTTCATCATCCATCTCTAGTTGAACCAATTTACAGGCTCTTCAAAATATTTTCTGTCAATAGTCCATCAAACAAGATTTTTAGCAAACCTCTGAGCCTCTGATTGGGGGGATTTGTTTCCTGCACCACCTGACCGGCCCGTTTATCAAGATCTGAAACCCAATGTGGCCCTTCAGGCTAAATAATTGCCCACCCCTGATCTAATATTAGCAGCCAACAATAGTTGCTGACATTAACACGATAACTATTGCATAATCCATTAGGAATCCCATAAATGTTGCCATAATGAGTAAAAATAACTTTGGACTGAAACCCTGAGTCTCTCAATTCACCAACACACACAAAAAAGGCAGACAAATTCCAAAAGACCGTTAATGCGAACGTCAAAGTCAAGTCAGGAAGGACGAATATGAATTTGTTTGTAACTGTCCTTAATTCATTCAGGACGCTACAAACAGAAAACACATCCCTCCCTCTGCTGCCTCACACAAGGAAGCAGCAAAAGGGAAACGTTAGATACCAAAGCCAGAGCTTTGATCAGAGCAAACATAAGGCGACATAACGGGTGGCAGCCGAGTCTGAGTTCTGACCACGTTCCTCGCTCACGTGCCAGTTTTGGTTTAGAGACAGAAACACTGAGGAGGAGACAGGAGGCAGAGATGGAGATGTTGAGGTCCTCTGAGGGAGGAGGGAGAGGATCAGGAATGAGAACATTAGAGGGACAGCAGATGTTCTGGAGGTGGAACCAGAGAGGCCAGACTGAGATGGTTTTGTCCAGAGGAGGGACAGTGAAGATATTGGACGGTGAGGAGGGAACTGCCAGACAGAAGGTCCAGAGGAAGACCTGAGATGTAGTTACAGAGTACATGAGGGTAGCTGGTGTGAGAGCAGAGGATACAGATGGATTCGCTGATTCGATGCGGTGACAAAGCGAAAATATGAACGTTCCGTTGTCTCTTATATCACATATTGTATGTGGACACAGTTTCAAAAAGCAGGACAAAGCCTTTGTTTTTAGTTTACAAAGTCTTTGCTTTTAGTGCAAAAAACATGAAGACCAACAACCATAAACTCTTTTCAAGACTAAAAACACCAGCTGAATGAGTCATGTTAGCCAAATTTAAGTCAAAATAACCAAACCACAACTCTGGTCCAAACTGCAGCACAGTGGAGGCGTGGCCACATCCAACATTTGTCCCAAAAAGTAACCTTCAAGCAAACATGTTCATGATTCCTGATCAAACCTCTTCACAGCAAACAGCCACAACCATTCTATGTTACAACCTGTAAAGCGTCAGTTTGCTTTGGCTACCGTAGCCAGAGTTACACTGCTAACATACACCCATCCAGAATAGTCCAGGCTAGTATGTGCTGATTGACAAGGTGGTGAAAAACAGCCAGTGATTGAGCCTCCAATTCAATTCAATTCAATTCAATTCAATTCAATTCAATTCAATTCAATTCAATTCAATTCAATTCAATTCAATTCAATTCAATTCAATTCAATTCAATTTCATATATACAGTATAGCACCTCTTACAAAACTGTCTCTAGGTGCTTTGCAGAGGCAGAAACCCAGAGCCTAAACCCCCAGGTAAGTACTTCCTTTTAACAGGAGGAAACCTTGAGCGGGACCAACCTTACAAGGAGGAACCATCCTGCTGAAAACCAGCCAGGTAAAGGGTGGGAAGAAGAGGGAGACAGGCGAGGGAGAATGAAAGAGAGAGAGAGAGAGAGAGAGAGAGAGAGAGAGAGAGAGAGAGAGAGAGAGAGAGAGAGAGAGAGAGAGAGAGAGAAAACCAGAGTGAATAACACACTCCAGTTTGACGGGGTTATTGTAAAAGGACAAATGCAACCATAGCAAGGACAGCTAAGCTGTCAGGAGCAACACACACATTAGCCTTGAGGGAGGTAAGCAGAGCGTTGCAGGAAGAGCTGGAAAATCATCAACAATGTGGAGAAATCAAGCAAAAGCAGGAGGGAAAGCTCTGGACTAGTTTAGATGTTTTAATGGTTTCATTTTTCACAGTTTGCACAAGAGAACTGTCACACACTTTTCTGATTCATCAAACAATCCTTTTCTTGTCCTTCACAGCCTTTTGGCTTCATAACAATAAAATGTGCTGATATTTTCATAACAAATTGGTGAATTTTGTCCAAAAAAAGTGTCAAATGTCATTAAATTCTAAAATGACACAAACAAATATAAATACTGTTTATATATAACAAATAGTAATTATAAAATAAATTAGCCAGTATCTAATTTTATTATTGAACATCACGTGTATTCAGTTCATCTAAATGAGGATGGAGGATTTTTTCCCCCAGTGGTATTAAAAATCTTATTAGATTTATATATATATATATATATATATATATATATATATTGAAGGTATTTTAA
>BJFM01001679.1:5340-58907 GCA_016586285.1 Arothron firmamentum
AATAATAATAATAATAATAATAATAATAATAATAATAACAAATAATTTTATTTAAAAGTACCTTTCAAGACACCCAATGACACTGTACATGATTAAAAAATTAAACAGTTAAACATATTAAACAGTTTCAAGGAGTTAGTTATTATCCGCTTTTTATTCCCTGCCTGCGTTTGCCTAACAGATGCTCTTTTCTGATATCAGTGCAGGGACTTCTCTGCAAGCAGCAATGCTCCAAATGAGTTTCACACACTTTTGACAAGCTGGCAAAACACATTATTTTATTAAAAAGAAAAGCTCCTACCGATGAAGCAGGGGGAAATGAAATCAGCTCCCCTGCAAAGGTCAGAGGGACCAAGGTCAGAGCAGGTCCAAGCAGTAACGGGAAATTGAGATTCTAACTGATGAACGTGGCATGCACAGGCGCCGAAGAAGTTGAGCCTGGACCAAAAGAAATGTGTCTTACTAAAATTACATGTTGGTCAGCTCATTCTTCTCCACAATGCTGTTTCAGGCTGTTTCAGGCTGCAATTATGGCAAAAGATTCCCGTTATTGCCAAAGCTGACCATAACAGAGCGTAATAAGATGTTTCCAGAACCCAGGAGTGTGGAGCAATATATTTAAATATCTTATCTATTAAGGGTCTGTGATGAATGAGTTTTTGTGGGAGATCCCAGAAATGTTGAGACAACAATGCCCCCCAAAATATTTATTTTCCAACTAAGCAGCTACTGGAAAATTAAATAGTAGTAATAATAACAATAATAATAATAATAATAATAATAATAATAATAACCATAATAATAATAATAATAATAATAATAATAATAATAATAATAATAATAATAATACATTTTACTTAAAAGCACCTTTCAGGACACCCAAGGACACTGTACATGATTAAAAGATCAGTTTCAAGGAATTAACTGGAAACAAAATCTGCCGGGGAACAGTCCAGAACTTGGACTGAGTGTGCTGGAGGGAGGAGAACATGCATTGACGTAGGTACCAAAGGTTGCAGGTAGCTTTATGTACCTAAGCCTGAGTAAACAAAGCTACAACAGATGTGTCTGCTCAATTTGCTCTTCACACTCAGTACAGCACAAAAAGAAGGACAAGAAGCCAGAAATAAAGACAAAACACTAACCATGACACTTTGACTTAAAGAAGTACTGTTGAAGAGGTCAGAAGGATGAGATTCACTTAAATGTCTTTCAGAGAAAATCTTGGAATATTTAAACTCTGGCAGCAGGCTGTCCTTTAAGATGGACAGCAATAGTGACAATAAGGAGAAAATGTGTATTTCATTTGGTGAACATGATGTTCTGATATCAGGTTAACATTTGTACATGACCTGAGAACACTTTCACATTTGTAATTCAGAATTAATGCCCGTTTTTATTAAATTATATGAACTCACAACTGTTTGTTGCTATTGCATCAGGTAATGTGGATTTTTGTGATTTTAGACAATAGATGCAGGTTTAATCCTTTAAAATGCTCTACTGTGAAAATGTGTAGAAAGAACTAAGCTGAGGGTTGGTTCAGGTGTGAGAGTTGTACAGGTAGGTGTTGCTAATGCTCCAGCCTGGGGGGAAGTCCTTCACCTCGTGGTTCTTAATGTGCTTCTGCATGGCGACCAGGCTGCTGCAGAACTCCAGGCACACTGTGCACCGGTAGGGGGACGCCCCATTGTGAGTGCGGAGGTGCTTGATCATGGCCGAGTAGTCCCGAGAACGCTGACCACAGAGACGACACTCGAAGGGTTTCTCTCCTGGAAGAGCAGAAAACAAGGTGTTCAGAAGACAGGAAACAACAGCAGGGAAATGGATTTAACCTCCCAAACCCCCACATGCACGGTGTGGGGGACTGTTAGTCGTTTTGAATATAGGACATCTGTCTGGAGCAGAGAATAAAGCTTTCTGCAGAAACAGTCCAGACAACAATAAAGACCCTTGTTGGGTTTACATCAGGAAAAAATGTCAGAAATATCTTCAAAATGAAACAAAAATAATTCAAACATTTAAAACCTACTCTTTTGACAGATAACACACAATACACAGAGAAGTCTACTGCAAGGACACATGAGAGTACAAAAACTCTATTGTGTCATATCTATTGTGTGTATAACATAAATATATAATTTCTAATAAAAGTATCCACACAGAGTCTGAATTGAACAGCCTGAAATAAATACAAGTTGTGTAAATGTTTGTACTATAAATCCAGGTTCAATGAATGGTTTCCCCCCAAACAAAAATTAAATGGAATGTTCCTATCACTAAAAAGAAAGAAAGAAATAGACCACTTTATTTGCAAATATGAAGTTGTCCTCCAAAAAGTGCATTTTCTGCGGTGAATGTGCTCACCGGTGTGGACGCGGTGGTGTGTGTCCAGCTGATGTTTCAGGCTGAACTTTTTGGGACAGTGCTGACACTGGTGCGGCTTCCCCGCCTTGTGCTCCTGCTGACGGGACTGCTGCTGGGAAACATCGCCGCTTCCAGTGAAACGACATCCTCCACAGGGCTCATCTGTGCAGAAATAAAGAAAACACAGCTCAGAATTTCCATTAACAGCAAATGATCCAGTAAAATAGTGGTTTTAGATATGATGTTTAATATTCATGCTAGACTTCAGTGGATCTGGTGTTAAAGAAGAAAATGCCTGAAAGTAAAGCAGTCGCTTGTGTGGCGGCATGGGTGTATTTTTGGTCAGCATCCTGTTGTGCTTTTGTAAATGCCTTCTTTCCTGCCACTCCATGCACACCTCAAAGGTGTGAGCAGCTGCTCTGTGGCCCCTCAGGGCCTCCCAGTGTTTCAGGTCGCCTTAAGTCAAAGTTTGGGTGCATGCAAAGGATGCTGAAATAGGAGGTGCTGGGGAGGGTTAAAAAGAGCAAACCACAACAATTACACCTTCACAACTATAAAAAAGACCCTAGCCTAACCTGTCATAATTAACATATCTTCTGTTAACGGTCTCTCTTGAGACTTTTTTTTAACCGACAAGAATTCAGCATCGAGAAAATTGGTGAAAAACTATAATTCACAGGTGCCCTAACCCAGCTCCTAAAATTAGTAAAATAAAATAAAATAGATTATTCCATTCATTTTTTTATTATTCTTTTCTTTTCCTTTATTTGACGAAAGTGAAACATGATTAATAATTCGATTCAAACATGAGAGAGAAAGGATCATATATTGGCGTTCTGTCAACCTAGTGTTAATTGTACTCCGGAGCAGTTTTAATGAGCTCTTAATGAGCTCTTAATGAGCTCTTATTTGGCTTATTTCGATCTTGTCAGCCAGTCAGTGAAACTCTAGCCTGCTCTTGTCCCGCCTGAGCACCGGTTCCCGTTTGTCCGGTGTTTTGCCCGTTACGGCTGAGCGTAGCAGACGGGAAGACCTCCAAAATCGGTAAGCTGGTGAACTGGCTTCTAATCGGATGAAATCTCACTCAAATTGGCATTGCTCACTAAGTATGGTTTTGCGTGTGTTGGGTTAGGGTTAGAACAGGGAGGGTTTACTGTGTTGCGACGGCACTTAAACGCTGATCCTCCCACTCGGCAGCGGTACTCCCACCAACATACTGCACACCAGCGAGTTCAGTTGCTTAGTGTCTCCTAAACTGGCTTCTGTTATGCTAATTAGTTAGCTAACCAATTCGTTAACCTTTTAAAAAAAATTGACAACCTGGCAATCAGTTGTTGGCCACTCCCCCCCAGAAGCCCATGTAGGTAAGGCTTACCTGGTAACCCACCCACACCTGGGGAGGCCTTTCCTCCCTCCAGACCAGACGAAGGTCGAAGAGAAGTGAGTGATGTTGTATTGTTTGTGCCCTAAGGTTATTTATTTTGAATGTTATTGTGCATTTTGCTTAAGGCAGTGTTTCTCAAACTTTTTCTGACCAAGGACCACTTAAATAAATAAACGCTCAAGGACCACCTGACTCTAAATAGCCCCCAAAACAATATGCTAAGTAACGATGGGTTGCTGGTAATGACAGATGCATCAGGAAATATACAATGAAGTGAATTCTTTAAATCTTGTCAGGAGCAAGCCAAGCTTTACCAATATCATAGTCTTTAAACTGTTTGTTTTGTTTTTTTTCTCTGAAGTGTGGTGCTGCCCTTTCTGGGCCATCAGTGAAGCTATGTCTGGCTCCAAACTGGAGAGCTTCAGACTCTGGCTGCGCTGCTTTATTGTTAAATCCAACTTCACAATTGTAGGTGGTTGGAAATGGCATCAGCAGCTTCAGAGCACAGCCAGCCAGCTCAGGATGCTCAGGTTGGATGTGGAGCCAAAACTCAGTCAAACCTTCCTCCCTGAAAGTTGTCTTCAGCGTCCCATCTGATGCAATGTCCACATGGCTGTCAACCTCTCTTGATGAAAGCTTGGAATTGACTTGCTTGATGTGCGTTTTGTCCCCAAATGGATTCCTGATCCGCTCAAAGCTTACATCTAATTCTGGAAAATATATATAGGTCTTGAAGATGTTTCTTGAAGAGTGCAACTGTGCTTCTATCCACACCCTCTCCAGCATTGAGGAGAAAATCAGCAAGTGTAGGAAAACTGTCAAATTCTCTGCAATCAAGACGGCCACACCACGATTCCATCCTGAGATGTGTGGCTTGATTGATGTGTGACAGTCTTTCCTTGCAGGGCCACATTCAAATTATTACGAGTGCTGAAAATATCAGCCAAGTATGTCAACTTTGTGAGCCATTGGAAATCAGGAATTCTGTCATACAGTTCATCACTAGGATTAAAGGAGCTTTATTGTCATACTGGTACACGTTTGCACATGAGACAGTATGAAATATCACTCTCGAGGTCTCAGTTAGCCCAGTAGATCTAAGCTGTATAGTTGTTCTCTCTTGCGCTGACCTACCCAGTAGGTATACAAAGAGACATAAATACTGTATATAAATCTAAACTAAAAACAAAACAATATATACTAAATAAATAAATAAATAAATGCCTATCTAATCTAAACAACTAACTAGCCTAGATCTGTTCTAATGCTATACAGTGCAATCGTGTTGACAATTAACTTTGTTTTGAGTATCGTATAATATTTGCAGGAACAACAACAACTTCTTGCAGTTCGAATAGAGGGGTGAGAACTTTTCCACGTGACAACCAGCGGACATCAGTGTGTAAAAGGAGTTTTGTGTGTTCACTTCCCATTTCTTCACACAAAGCTTTGAAAAGATGTGTATTCAGTGCTTTACCTTTGATGTTGTTGATGATTTTCACAGACTGGTCCAGTACTGATTTTAGGCACTGTGGCATATTTCTCATGGCCAGTTGTTCTCTGTGAATGCAACCGTGTTGCTGCTGCAGATGGTGCTACTGCGGAATGCCGCTGCTAGTTCTTTCTGTTTGCCAGCCATTGCAGCTGCACTGTTGGTGCAAATGCCGACACATCTCTGCCAATCCAGGTTATTCTTGAGAACGAAATCGAGTGAATTAAAAATGGCTTCACCTGTGGTGCTGGTTGGCAGGGAACAGCAAAAGAGAAAGTCATTATGCACTCCACCGGCACAGATGTACTGTATCTCACAAAACACAGCAGATTTGCCTCATTCCCAATGTCGGTAGATTCATCCAACTGTAGAGAGAAAAGCTGGCTTTGGCGCAGACGTGTCAACAATTTCAACACTTTCAGCCATAGATTTTCTGCGCCGCTGGACGGTGTCATCGGAGAGAGGAATCCTGTTGTAATTGTAATTTCGTCACTGGCTTTTCCCCCCAAACCTTTGCAGCTGGTTTAACTAAATTCTCTTCTATTGAATGAGGTTTTCCTGCTTTAGTGATCGGGGGGGGGGGGAAATACCTTGTATGAAGCCTCTGTGGCCTTCGCCTTTTCCCCAGGTGCAAAAACTGCGAGGCTTCCTTCTTCGCATGCTTCTGTCTTGAAGACGTCGCTGACATTAAACCATCCTCAGAGTTACTGGCGTTTGATTCATCAAGTCGTGCACTTTTCCAGATGTCTTAAAGTTTTTGTTTGGTTTTCTTTTTATTGTCCTGGTTTTCAACCACTGATCCATTATTAATTGTATTGTACGCACATTCCCACGGTCACGGTCGTTATGATGTAAAACTGTTTGGTTTCGCAAACTAGCCTGGCAGTTAACACTGATTTGACACTGAATTTTAAATATTGAAATTTAAAAATTTAAAATGTGATTTGTTACGTGTCACCTCGCAGACCACTAGGGGTCGCCCGCGGACTACCACTCTTTGAGAAAGGCTGTAATTTGTGCTGGCAGCAGTTGTCTCCTGCTTGTATTTATGAGCATTTTTCTGAATACAGAAGTTTTAATTAACCCCTGTCATTTGAATGTTGTACAACTTGATTGAATTGAGGATAGGTAATAGAAGTTTCGCTGTAATGTGACTCTAGTTTAAGCTGTGAGGTTTCGGCTTTACTTGGTCATGACTTATATTCGACCTCCTTCCTAGGTCAGGTTTTTGTGTGGGGCGACTCCAAGGACCAGTCCAAGGATTCGAGATCCCAGAGCATTCCAGCGTTGAGCTGGATGGCGAGCTAACCCGAGATCCTAGGAGACGGTAATTTCACATACACGCTTATTCACACCTTGATGTACTTCAATCCCCTTCTGTGCAAGTAGTTACCGTAGGACAGAAAAAGCACACACACACACACACACACACACACACACACACACACACTCTTCTCATCGGGACTTTTTACGTCACACATGTGTTTTCAAAGGCCCCAAAAGTATCATTTGAACACAAAGGACTATTTTTTCTTTTTTCTTTTTTTTTTAATTTACACCTTTATGTTGTAAAAACATTGTATTTCATAGTTATTGTTAAAAAGTTATCTAAGCTTTAAAATCATTAAAGTCACTTTAAGCCACACAGCTGTGATTTGCCACGTTCCCTGACTATTTATGCACCAAGTCTCCAAGAGTCATTCTTATTCTTCTGATACTGGCCCAGATTGCTCATGATTTTGGTTATCAACAATAATATTGTATATAATCCAAATAGGCGTTACACCTTTTTTAGGTGTGAAGATGTTTCTATAAAATAAGCCGGGTCTACATTCTGTCAAAGACGTTTTTGTACCAACTCCAGTATGTGGACAGTACATACTGTACTGCACGAACATATCTTGCTCTATCTGCTAACCACAGACTGCTCCTGCAGCAACATGCTCTCAAAAAAACCCACAACTCTCTTTATCACTTTCCATTGCGCAGCTCTATAGGAGGAGGTTAGAGGTCACGATGAAACCGGTCTCGCTGCAGGAAACGGCTCTGAACCACCCGGTTAAGCCTACAGGTCTGATCCCGCCAGGAGGTTTTGTTTAAAACACAGAAAGCTTACCTGATGTGGCGGAGGCTGTGTTCCGCAGGGCCGGCCCGTCGTAGGGACATTTTCTGAACTGATGGTTCTTATCTGGTGGATCAGTGCTGGATTCAGGTTCATCGTTGGAGCTGCGGAAAATTATATTAATATTTTATATGCATGATAATATGATGATGCAACGATTAAAAAAAGGCTGATTGGTATTGACTTTATAGTGACACAGATAACATCTTTTAACACCTTTTTGCTTCCTTTCCATCCGTAACCACAAGTTATTTGGAACGTCTACTTCAGACGAAGACGCTCGTTTCTCTGCAGTGTAGCATGAGAGTGATGCTGAGAGCAACTCGCTGCACTCAGGATGATTGTTGAACTTGAAGTTGATGATTTTTTGCAAGATTTGTGGCAAAGGTATCTGTGGGTGGTTAGTCATTTACACTTCTCTAGAGGAGGGGAGAAATTTCGGGGGCTCCCCTTCACGCACCGCTGGCTTACATTTGGTGGAAGACTAGACGAGAAGCAACAAACAGAAAACAAATAGGGCAAAATCACCCCAAATAATGTATTGTCACAGAGGGAGGGTCCAGAATTTTTTCAGAATTAGTCCAATCTGATATATGATGGTCATTTTTTATACCAATTGGCTTATTTTGTTACTTTGTGCTCAGACCAACATGCAGATGTGTCAGATTAAAAAAGCTCTGGCTGACTCGAGCTGGCATGGAAAGGTTAACAGGTAAAACCGCTTGAGATGGAAAGTGCAGGAGGATGCACGTCAGCCCAAACAACGATGAGTCAGGCAGCTGTGTAAAGGAAAACTTTTGAAAAAGGAAAATTAGGAGACTTAAATGAGTCTGTTAGAGGAGATTCAAGAAGTTGATTAAGACGAGACACACTGACCTTGGCTCACTGGTTTGAAATATCCTCTCCTGGCTTTTCTTCCTCTTCAGCAGGCCTTGTTTGATTCTGCTTCCTATGCCCGTGGATCCGGTGTAAAGGCCCCGGGTGTAGTTTAAGTTCGAGTAGGCTGCTGCCGAGCTTTGAAAATGAGAGCCCAGTAAGGGGAGGACGTGATGAGTGCTGCTGCTGGAAAAGAGGTACGGCATGGCCGACTGGTCTGCCTGCTGGAGGGGGTGAAAAGGCACGAAGCCCGAGTAGTCCGCCAGCCTCCTCAGGGTGCTCGCAGGCTTCCACGTGTTTGGGAAAGTCCAAGGGGAAGAGTAGGAAGTGCTGCCGCCTGCGTGCCTGGAGATGACGCTGACCCTGTCGAATGGGATTGCGGATGACGAGGGTGGTCTGGCCTTCTTCTCTGAGGGCTGTGGGCTGTCGGGGGGCTTAGCAGGGTCTGATGGTGAAATGTCCTTCATAACAATGCTGTCGCAGGCCTCACCCACAGTCTCTCCCAGCTTCTCCCCTTGAGCTGGACCTGTTCTCAGCTTCTGCTCCGTCTGCTTGCCACTTTCCTCGCCCACCTCACTGCTCTTGCAGCTTTCCAGCTGTGTCCTGCACTGCTCCTCAAGCGGCCGCATCTCCAGCACCTCGGCGGCCCTCAGCAGCTGATGGAGGTCGTCCCGGGTCACCTCCAGCTCCCGCTTGTATGCGAAATCTAGAACTTGCTTGAACGTGCGCGGGGAGACGGACTCCAGGCTGCAGCGGACGGCGCCGTCGCTTTCTCCCAGAGCGAGCTGCTTGGCTAACCTCCTGCTGACACAAGCCAGGACCAGACGATGGGCTCTGAAAACCTGGTTCCTCACAGAGATGATGGCGTCGCACAGCAGCCCTGAGCGGCGTAGGGCATCAGCCTGTTCCAGGAAGTGGACATACTGCGTGTTGTTAATGGTGATCATTTCTGAACGTTTAAGGACTGCAATCGAATATCTGAGGAGAGAATGTTTAGAAAAGGAAACTCGGTCATGACCTGCCCACATTTCACAATTTCCAAGCTGCCTGGAATTTCTAGATACAGTTATTACAAAAATGAATGTACAAATCAGACACTCTGATGATCTTTTTTGAAACGGATAACATATTTGTGGTTGGAACGTTTTTCTTTCAGCTGAGGAGGTGGAAGCTAATCAGATCATCAAGCTAATCCTTCGTTTGAATTGATGTCATAAATATAAATAATTCGATTTTCCGTTTGGAAGACCAAATTCAAAATTGTCTACAATTGTCTTTCGTTATGTACGTAGAAAGGCCTCACAGTGATATTGCATCTGATTGTTGCTTCATGTGTGCAGATGTACTCAGTTTTGTAAAAGCTTTCTGATCCGTCGCTCACACGCGCTGCAAAGCCACAATACCTTACGGGTACATGAAACCATGACTAATGACTGTACACAGGAGTAAACATGTGAGTAAAGTGTGAAAAACAACAACAATGCAGCAATAATTTGAGCTGATAAACACCAAAGTGCAAAAAGTGTGCAGGCGTGGAGTATGAACAAAAGCTACGTTTATGAGGAAAAATTAGGAATTTCACGTCTAAAACAGGCGGTAAGAGGAATTCCACGAGCTGGAGGCTTCTGCAGCTCTGAAAGTCACCGTCGTTTGGCCGTGCGAGGCTTATAAAGAACTTGTCATACAGTATACAGTTTTTGTCTTTGCAGAGGTCACATCAAGAACAGTGAGCTGTTTTTTTTCTTTTGTATGTCACCCCATTCTCTGATGGTAACATCAAATGGAAACTCAATGTGAAACAAACATTTTCTTTTTACTGTAAATTCATTCAAGTTCGATTCACCTGCTATTTAAATAAAGTAAGACGCTTTTACAGCGAGAGCCGCTCTGACATGAGGTCATTATATTCTGATTTGAGAATATAATATGGAAACAACAAAAACAAATAAACATTGTTTTCTTGTATTAAATGGTATTTTACCTTTAATGATAATAAAAGGTGTTTTTGCGACACATCGGGACGCTTAAAGTGCTCCGCGTGTGACGAGTGTAACAAAATGTGCCGTTTCCAGCTGTTTCAGCAGTTGTGCAAAAAGATGAAACAAATTCAAACTTAATTTTCATTATTTACCTAATGTTACTGGTAAAGGTTACTGAATGAGTGCTTAGCTCGATGCCTTTATCAGAAAACATTCTCTGCAAATGCGCCATTCTTTGACATCTGAGATTCTTATTTACAAGATGTCGCAAGAAATACATATTTTCTTTCATGTTTCTTTTCTGTTTCGAGTCCATGTTCCTTCGGTGGCGCCACACAACCGCCGCAACAACAATAATAATAAAAATTTAAGGTATTCTTCGAGCCAGCTCATGAGGATAACTCCGTGCTCTAAATTTCATTAGAATTTTTTTAAATGAACGAAATTTATGATTATGTAGCAACAGGAAACATAGGAGTTGATCCTTCTTCCAATTGTTTGCCGCCATGTCATTGAATTTCATTCTCAGCTCCTGACACAGATGGAAGGTACGGACGGGGTGATGACAAATTCATTTAAGAATGTCAGAAAGTAAATCAAGCTGCTCTGAGGTCTGCTGCAGGCCTCTGCTCCTGCACTGCAGCGGTCTGCGCAGTACAGAGCACTTCAGCTGATTGTGGAGGAAGCTGCAGCTGTCAAACGCCACTCAAGGAAAGCCTCAGCCCCGTGCACTTCTGTAGAATATCAGGGGAAATCCACTTTCAACCTTATATACACAAGTTTCAGTCCTCCAGAGCTCACACACCAGCATCTGTGTGCAAGACAATCGATTGGTGTGTGTTTGCAGAACACTCACAACACCAGAGGATGGTGAGCCTGAAGGTGTGTTTGTGGGCTTTAGAAATAAAATAAATAACACAACAAAGAACTCATGTAAATAAGAGTCCTACCTGGTGCTCAGTGGATGTGGCTCCTGCAGCCTGATGAGCTAGCCAGCATGATGACTGTGAGGTGTCTCGAAGTGACATGTCTGTCGAGGCACAGGTTTTGGTGATTTCCTCATCTGACTGTCCCTGCTCCTCCTCAGGCGAGCTCTCATTGGCTCATTGGTTGATCGTGAGGGAGCTTTGAAGGATTCACCACTCACGGATTGTAAATGGTGGAAGCAGTTTGTCTAGAATATTGGTGAATATTCGTGTGTGTTTATGTGTGTTGAGGTGAAATGGGAGCAGTGGTTGCAGGGACGCGTGTGTGCCCTATATATGTGTGCATGTACAGAGTTTCCTCCTCCCCAGTTTGAGTTGCTGGTCATCCATTAATAGGCAGTCCTGCACTGAGACAAAAGCCACAACAAAGCTGAAGATCTGTGACAGGAAGCTCAGTTGCTGGTACCTGGGTGCGAGCAGGGGCTTCTCTGAAAGCTGCTCTCTTGAAATAGAACATTGTGTGAAGAAAAGAGGTACATAAAAGGGGTCATTCCACTGCTGAAGCACACCTCGCACATGCTGGAGTTGGAGCTGTTCGCCATCATCACTATGTCGTTAGAAACTTACCATCAAAGTTCACCAGTTAAAGGGAATGCATGTTTACTTTAAATAAATCACGAGTTTCTACACTTTGTTGATTTGTTAAAAGTTATCAAGACCTGAAAACAGCAGTTTACTGAGGTAAACAGATACTGGAAATGTATCTTATTGATATTAAAACAGAAGTGAGACTGTGCAACCCATCAATCTGTAATGATGAGGTGCCTTATCATCAACTAACAGATGGCAGCTTGTGTTTAAGAACTTAATAGGATCCACATTTATCTGCAGCTACATCTGTGTGCGACCCCTGATTTTTCTTTTTCTTGAGACGGTTCAATCTGATTGTAGTTTAAGTTCATGTAACGTCAGACACCTTACACCAGCGCATGTTCAATATATTGGCTGAACCCAGCAAAATAGCTGTAGGTTTAAAGACAGCGTCGATATTCAAGTGTGGATTTCAGTTTGAACTGTGCAGCATGTTTCGCGTACTGTCAGACGCCGAAGCTGCGGTTTTCTGAAGGCCTTTGCAAAAAATAATGCGCCGCTCAGCGCAATTAAAACAATTGTTTCTGACTCATTGTCGAAGGCAGCGATGACTGCAGAATGTGGATGACCAAATGCTTTACCCTGTCGTGTGTTTCGGTGACATTCACAGCAGAGCCCAGACTTTGGGCGCGAGCCTCTGCTGTGGTGTCGCTCGCAGACACTTACTGGAGGATGAACTATGAAATCATCCGACTGTTATCACTGGACAGGCTGCCTAACGCGATTTCATCTAAAGATGCTAATGTATGTGGCGCAGTCAGAGAGCCTCATGCCTACACGGTGACATTTCTTTGGTTTTATTTTCACTCTCACCTTAAAGGACTGGAGGGTTTTTAAAGCAGCGTGGGTTCCTTGCTAACGCTGTGATGAGAGGTTTGTTGATGCGCTAACAGGAGAGAAGAAGCAGACTTATTTTTTGTGTATAATGTGTGCGCTGCCATTTGTGCATGTCAATGTATGCATGAGCAGACCAGTGGACACTCTGACGTCATCTGCTCCTCTCAGATGAATTAGCATGGTGCTAACCTTTAAATGTCATCTAATGCTATATGGGAAGGAGACGGGCTTCACCACCATCTTACTAAAATCAAAACTGTCGCCCCTTTTCATGACACCATCTTCAGCACCCCCCACCCCACTGATGCTGACTCACCGAGGTGTCTAGCCATAGGAAAAATTCAGCAAAGTGACCTTCATTGTCCACACAGTGATAGCAGTGACTTTTCAACTCATCAAATGCACAACGTCTGTGACACGTTTGATCTGCCATTAAAGGTTCTTAGTCGCGGCTCCCCGGAGGGTTTCGTATCGCTCAGTTGAATGAATCAAAGTGTTACAACGTCGAACAAAAAGCACACTCAGACTACACAGCCGGGACCCGTGTGACTCGTCTTGTGGCGGTACTTCAGAGGAGTTCCAAGATGACTGTTGTGCACTAGAGGCATGAATGAGCAACAGTCACTGTACAGGCACAGCCTTCACAGTAATTTGGGTAAGGAGCACAAAGCATGCTGTGGTTTGGAAGAATTTACCCCGTGCTGGGTGAGGGGGCTGGTGTGGGGGCGGGGTGGCGCAACACTTCTCTGTAAATTGTGGGTGAGGGAAGTGTGAAAGGGCCAACCTACGCTGTAATTACTGTCAGGTGAGTTTCTGCTAACCGGGTTAGCCACAACGGACGAGCTTTTTATGGAGGGTCTTTGTGAACTGTTCTTTAAGTAAACAAATTGAAAAGTCAAGAATACAGTTCAGGATTATTTATTAACCCACATTCAAACAACGGCACAAGAGCTCACCAGTTAGTGGTTATTACTTTATTCTAGGTGGTCCCTGAATGCATCACTGTCCCTCTGCTTCCCTGTTCAAATGCAGCTGTTAATTAATTTGTATTTTTGGCTTTATTTTCCCCTTTCATTTGCCTCAAAGTTAAAGATTTAGGTTTCTTTTTCCAAAAAACTTACCTTTGGGGACAGAGAAGACATTTTCCATATCAATTCTTTAGGTTTTTCCCCTCCTGAGTGACTTTTCACATCATCTTTCTGTCATTGTGGTTGCTGTTTTGGTCTCCTGCCTGTTGATTGCCTGAAAAGATGACTGAATTTGCAGTGAGATCGAGGTCATGAAGGGAAACGTGCACATTTGGAAGCGATTAAATGAGCACAAGCATCATTTTCATGGGTCATTTGATTGTTTTCTTTATTACACCGTAAATAACTTTCAAACAAGTTTGAATTCCTCAGATTGCTCATAAATACAGCTACACAACAGAGAACATCTGCCAATTTGGAATATCTGCCTTGTCATTTGTGGAGCGGGTCTTTGGGAAATGGATGGCTCTCATGGACGCTCTCAGAGGAACTGCAGGAGTCGATGTTGGGCTTTTAGCGACCTGTACACACACTACATCATGTCAAATTGTTCTACTTGTGCTTGGTGCCACTCTTTTTCAAATGGGCAGAGACCAGGTCCGTCAAAACATTAGAAACTTGTCAGTATTTTCTCACACTAGCCTAAAATTACATACCGGATGAAAAGTGTGACCCTCGACCCGACTGATAGTTACATATAGATAAAAAATACAGAATAATTACATCCAAAACACAGCGTTGTAAAAGGCAATAATGCAGCAATCAAAATCTCAAGAACGTCGTTTATATTTGTTGGGATGGGGGGATCAGAAGAGGAATCAGACAGAGGACGTTCATACAAATGTGATCTGCTCGGCTAACACGTCTAAATCTGCTAAATGCTGGTAAGAAACCCTCAGTGGTTTGGGAAACACAGGCAAGCTTATTCTCTATCGGTTTCAGTAGTATCGTTACAAGATTGACTGACTTAAACTGTGAACATACAACGGTTTCATTCACTAACGTAACTGTACAGATTTATACAAGGGCTAGGACCTCTCCCTTCGCCTGTGCCGCGACGCCGCTGGGCCCTGCAGTCAACCCGCATGACAAGAGGATCTGGAGATGAACCTCGCTCATTTCGAAGCCAAACAGGACACGTAAATAAATCACCCTTATAGTCATCCTCGCAGGCGCACGCAGGATTTTTCTGAAGCGAAAACGTTCTGCGATAATCAGTAAATAAAATATTGATGATATTTAGGATAACGACCAGGACATAAACCAAAGACCACCACACAGATGAGCCTTAAAAAAGGAACAATCCCCCTCTTTTCTAAACAAATCTATGATCACAAATACGACGGGTCGAAAAGGTGTCGATGAAGACGACAAATGTAGCATCTACAGAGCTCTGACGCTAGTCAAGTCCGACTGGTCCATGCTGCTGCTGAGCATGGACGGCTTTCAGACGCGCACAGACTACAGCTTCACACACGCACACACGCACACGAGACAACCCATAACGTGGAAAATGCTACAGGAAGTAATGAGACGCCAATCAGGCGTGTGGTCTGTCTGTTGGACTAGTCCGCCCACTCGGGTAACGACTGAAAAGAGGATGGAATCTCAACGTCTACCTCGAATACATTCAGAGAGAAGTTACTGTGTCGTTTGTCTTGTGCTGGTTTTTACAACAGTCCGTTTTCAATCAGCCATGTTAGGAAAAAATATTTCTCCTTCTCAAAACAGCACAACGTACTAGTTTTAATGCGTTATTCTACCACATCGATGCAAATTAATCAGATACAGCTAGGAGGACGTCGCTTCTCAGTATTTACAGTGCCCATTTTAGACGGTTTCTAAAGCAATGACGAGAACAACACAAAGAAGTACAGCGGCATCATACACCAAGGTTGTCATGCTTTCAATAAAATAATCCACCTCCGATGTTTGTGTTTACTTTTTCTTAGGTAGCAGACAGGATAAATAAAAAGAACCCATTCACTGGTTTCTTTTTTTTTGGGGGGGGTCAGGACCAGCACTGACAGGAGCTCTGCCTCCCCTCTGGCCTTCTTTTGCCTGACATTGTTTAAAAAAGAAGCCTCAATGTTTATTAATAGTAAATTTTGCAGCTTATGGAGGTGCGTCTCATTTGATAATTAGCTTGGAATTTGTCACTGAGTTGGCTCACAACTTAAAAATAAATAAATAAATGCACCGTTACCACACCCGTCTACACAGATAGATTATATCGAACCGTGGTACAATTCCAACCAAACTGGATGTGGGATGGATGGAAGGATGTGGCGTTCAGCTTCTGGTGGAGGGGGGCAACATGTCAAGTCATGCCACTGGGATGCTGGGGTTGTCTAAATTTACTGTGATGTGAATGTTTGAGAACAATACATTAATTACAGGTGATGAGTCTCATTATTCACATTCTGGATGATAAGGTGATGTCAGTCATTTACAATGAATTCATGACAAGCCTCATATTTGTTACTTTACAGTTACTTTAGCTTTGCGATGCACAATCAATCTAAAACTGTAAGAAAGTGTGCGAGTTGGGGGGTTGGGGGTGGGGTCGGGCATGACATGTCGGCAGCCTGAATTACTCAGTTCATCTGTTCGAAGAATTTGTAGGTGGGGTTCTCATAGCCGTGGTTTTGCATTTTGTTGAGCTGTCGTTCTTCGGGGGTTAGCATGGGGTCGACCTGCTGCGGGAAAGACGAGAGTTCGGTTATTAACGCAAATACCACCACTAAAAAAACCATAACTTGCAGCCAGAGTGCTGTTTTAAATCATAGACGCTGCCTGGGCTCGCACCTCCACGATGCCGTGGCTGATGGTGCCGTACGGCTTCCTGCGCACCAGCAGGAGGCTGATTACCATCACCATGGCAATCGCCACGGCCACCACCAGCAGCCCCACCATGGCGCCCCGATTAAACGTCTCCAGGGCGTCGGGTTGCTGAGGAGAGAAGTGAGTGGTGAGGGCCCAGACCGGTCAAGGCGTGGGGCATCGGAATGGAGTTCATTTATTTCCTACCAGTTCGTCCCGCTCGATCTCGGGGGGCTTGTTGACGACCTGCTTGAGCTCCACGGAGGTGTTGATCTAAGGGGAGAGGCAGGCAGTGAGAAGCAGGAAACAGCTCCCTCAGCCTCAGTGAAAGTATCGAATCAGAGAGAGCGCTACCTTTTCTTCATACTCGTAAGTGGGGCCTCTCTCAGATGTGGCGTAATCGTATTCATCTACTGAAAACACGAGCGATGCAGAAGAAAAAACAACAAAGTTAAATCGTTTTTTAAATCGTTTTCGAGCAGACAGGATGTATCTGCAGTCGACACTAAAAGCCTAACTCACCTTTCATATTAGACTGTAATTCTTTAGGGTGAAACGAGGGGAAACTCTCATTAGCAACAGCGGCTTGTTCAAATTATTATGTAATTAAATAATGAGGGCTGTTTTTAGGGGATGGATTTGTGGGTTTATGAAAATAAGTGCTTTTTTCCAATTAAAGCAAAGCAGCAGTAATTCCTAAACAATAGGTTTTAAATGTCATAAGCTTTGATGGATTTTTTTTTTACTATTCTATGATTTTCTGAAGCCTAGAATTCTAAAAAAAGCATAAATATGCAACTAAATGTGCAATAAATACCAATGCGTGGAGGATAAGGCCTGTTCTGGAAGGCTTTCTCCTCTTCCTCCTCGTCATCCTTCTCCTCCTCGCTCTCGGCCGGCACTAGCTCCTCGGTAGTTCGGGTCTCGGAGAAGGAGGTGGTCATGAGCTCGCTGATGTCGCCTCTCTCTGCCTTCACCAGCTCCTCTACAGGAGACAGAGCCACAGAATTTACCCAGACGTCGGGATGAGCTGTTTCGCGGCGCTAGCTGAGCTTACGGATGTCATCGTGGAGCTCCTCGGCCAAGGAAGGGTCTTTGTAGAGCAGCGCCAGGCTCTGGTTCATCCGCTCCTCGATTACATGGAGGTGTGTGTACACCTGCAGAACACAAACGTTCATTTGTGGACTCAGGAGGTCATTGAGCTCTTGGCAGGGGAGCTTCCTCACCTGGAATTTCATCTGCTCAGCCTTCTGGGGGTCCACGATCACGATGTGCTGGTAATGCGTGAGCGTGTGTCTGCGGTCCTTCTGCTCTACCGCCATGTACCGCTTCAGGGCCTGCAGCACGCGCTCCGGCTGCAGGAGAAGGTCGGACGGAGGACAGATTGTGTGAGATCACAGTGAAAAAGCCGATGCGTGGGGCGTGAACCTCTGCACTCACCTGAGGTGGGTTGGACTGCACCGCGGCCAGATAGTTCTCCAGGGCCAGGCGGCGGTTGTTGTTGAGTATGGCCTCCACTCTGACCAGATGGGTCTCCACCAGCCTCTGCCTCTCTCCGGCGACCTGCTCCTCGAGCGTCTGCAGCACAGACTGGAAGTGCTGATGGAGGAAGGAAGCAAGCGAGAAGATGAAGTCAATCTGGGTCTGTTTTCAAACACTCATGGACTCCTGGGTAGTCAGTACCTCATTCAGGGCCTGTCGCTCTGTCTTGGGCAGATTTTTGGATTGGTTGTCTGCCTCTGCCCATTCCTTCATGATCTGAGGAGTTGCAGGAAAGAGATTTAGCGTATTTACGCCATAAAACCTCATCTTAGATGTGAGGGCACTCATTTAATCCCAATCTCTGACTTCTGCGGCTCACGTCTAAACTAAATGTGCCTGTCAAGGAAGCCCGAGAACCACTGTACTGGTAACATATGTGAAACCGGCACAGGTCAGCTCCCCCCTGGATCTCACTTTGACATTCTGCCTCCCAACAGCTGTCCTGCCAGCAGAAAAATCAATTTCCCCTGTCCTTGTACAACGTGAGAGCCACCTTGTTGATGCGCTTCATCCTGCGCTCTTCCAAGTCCGTCTTGGCACGCAGGAAGTTGGCGTGCTCGGTGTCGTCCACCGGCTTCTCAAAATAGACATCGACGCCATCTGTGGGGTAGGGCATGGTCACTGGATGGAATAGACAGAAAGCAAATGTTACTGCTGCTGCTCAGACGGACATTTTGACAACCAGAGTCCTGTTTGAAAAAACACATTGCTGGTCAGAAGGTCTTCCAGGATGATAAACCAAAAGTAGCGCAATGCTTTTCTGCGTCTTCTACACAGTTATGGTCAACTGTTCCATTTTCAGAGGCTCTGAGGTTACTGTGGGTGTGAACGTGTTAAACATTTGTCTGTTTGACAGAGGGCATACTTAAGTCAGACAGACACATGTTAATCTGGCAGGGGCCTTAGAATTAACATTCATAAATATTAACATGAAAATCTACTAAATTAGAGGGGAAAAAAAGCTCTAATTTTACCTGTGTCTGATGGCCAAAATCACACTTCTACCACAGTGGAAGAAATGAGGCACACTCACAGCTTTCTCCCTTCATCACAGGTGCAGGCGTGGTGGCTTTGCTGCTCCTTTCATAGTCGAAGGAGTCCGGATAGTCTGATGTCTGGTAAGGACCTGAGTCAATGGGGTATTCGTACTCCTCTGGGTCTTTCACAGCTATCGCCTCTTCCTCCTCCTCCTCTTCTTCCGCCTCCTCCTCGTCAACTTCCTCCTCCTCCTCCTCTTCTTCCTCGTCCTCCTCTTCTTCCAGGACTTCGTCATCCTCCTCTTCCATGTCGGCTTCTTCCACGTCCGTGTCCGGAGAGGGGCTGGGCGTGGGCGCCGTCACTCTGGTGCTGCGGAGAGGAGGTCGTTAATGTGACGCAGGCGTGAGGTGGACACCTGCAGGAGGCACCACCTCAACCAGCTTACATGGAATTCAGCTTTCCGGTGGTCTGCGATGTGTAGGTCTGAGCAGCGGGCACGTCTCTCTCATCGGCCTCTCCTCTGCCGCTGGAGCCGCCCCGGCCAGGGCAGCAGACATACTCGACCCCCCTGAAGTGGTCTCCGCACGGCAGCAGCATCCCGTAGCTGTGCAGCTCCAGGTTGTCTTCAGTGCATTTCTGAGGTAGAGTCAAAATAATGCGGCTTAAATCATGATTTGAATTGTATTCCAAACTGAGCTCACGGCCGATCACGGAGAGGTCACAGGTCACACACAAAAGCAGCAATACGCAGAGTAAAAGGTTGCTTTTATTTTCTTTGGCCTGTTTAATTTTTCTTCACAGGGCAGCAATTTCCTGCTCCTCTGAGAGAATCCGGATGTTCTGCAGGGTGAGGTGGGAGCTGTAATCCCTCCAGGATGTCTAGAGTCTGCCCTGGGTCTCCCCCTGGCTGCACATACCCCCCACTGGGAAATATCACTGAGCATAACCACCTCAGCTGAATTCTCTCTGTGTGGACTAGCAAAAGCTCTTATCTCTGATGTCTGAGGTCCTCAGATACCCTGTCTAAGGCTGAGCCCAAGGACCTTGCAGAGAAAAGCCATTTCAGCTGCTTGTATTTGCAATTATTTCAGTGACGAACCCCAGCTTGCGAGCACAGGTGAGGGTTGGACCCTATTTTGAGCAGTAAATTGAAAACTCAACCTTCTTTCACAGCTCTAGTCAGTGTCACACCAGTGTAACCACCAAACAAACAAAACCCTCCACTGAAAATCCCATCAAATGTGGCAGACCACCTTTAATTTCCACGATCGCAGACCTTCGTCAAAACCCAACACCCCTTTAAACATCTGAGAACAATGGGGAAAAAAACAGGTGAAAATGGTTTCTTCTCACCTGCTTTGCAATGTTGTGCCAGTAAACGTAACTCTTGCACGTATCCATTTGTTCTTGGTGGAGGAAACGGCACCTGTCAGGCACCAGCAGGGCCTCGCTTACGTACTCGCCACCTGCAGTGGAAATGAAGAAGAGGTGAGGTCAGAGGCTGAACTTTCAAACAGAAGGTGAGGGAAACAGGATTGACGTTTATTAAGCAGATCATAATTGAAAGCAAGTTCTTTATTTAACACATTTTTTATGTTGACTGACTAAAGACTCATTGTAATTCATTTAACCTCCTTTTGTTATCTTATCTGCCCCCTAGTGGCTAAAGGCAGACATGGCCTCTGAGCAGTTGCTTGTTCTTTTAAACCATGTTTCCTGATGGGTTTTATGGATAGTTTTTATAATGAATAAATGCCCAAAATGCACCTTTTTAATTCTAAAATAAATACAGTGCAATCATGCTTTACACACGAATTTAAAAGCCCCTAAATTTGACCCTGGTCCCCTAAAAATTTTTTTTCTTTGGGAAAAAAAATGAAATGCAGTGTTTCGTTAAGGGTGGTTGAAGGATCTTACCTAAACAGCGGTAGGGCATGACGATGAAGGGGTGTGTCTGGCAGCGACCCCAGCCTTTCTTGCACCAGGCGTGAATGGTGACAGGTCGCTTTGACTCTTCCACATGGGAGATAGTGAGCGCAGGATACATCTGGACAGACAGAGCGTGCAGAGACACAGATGGATGGATGGACAGAACCGAGAGGATTGAAGACGAGGGGATCAGAGGAGAGGTTCAGGGATTGTTTAGGGACGGGGGAAAGTAAAATAAGACCAAGGGGGGGAGGGGGGTCATGCAGCACAAAGTTCCAGAGGGACTTGCAGATGTTCACATCTGCTATTTTGTGCTGATCTGTATTTCAGTTCCACAAAAAGACAGAAGAGTTTTAATGAAGCGAGAACGTTGCATGGCCGATCTGAGTGCATGCTAAAACGATCTTATCGCGACTGTAATGGCTTTTGTGTAAAGCCCATCACGGATACATTACAGCCAGCTAATCACGTTAGGGTCGATTGAAGCTGCTGCTCTCTGCAGCGGCGATGTCCACTCTGACCTCCAGATGGCACTTGGTTACCTTCAATATACAGGAGAGCTTCTGGAGGAGGGGTACATGCTGACTGCAGGATTTAAATAATTGATTGGTTTGCAATAAGGAGTACATATATCAGAAGAAGGAAACGTGGATGGCGAAATGAAATACTGAGATATTTCAAAGGGGACCACCATCCATTAACTATATATGTTAAATATATAGATTGATAGGACAGGTGTCAGACAACCATATTAGAGAAAAAAAAAGAGACATATGCAACTTAAATCCATTTGAAAATATCTATCGTATTTCATACCAAATTATTTCAAAGACAGCTCAGGACGACACGAACAGGATGGGTTAAAACTGTTTCTCTTGACTCGGGGAGGGTAAACTACCTCCTGACAGTAGGACAGGATTTCATTTGGGTCTCTAAAGCAGCCCTGGCGGCCGTGAAGATCCGGCTCCCACTGGCCAGTCTGGAGATTCATGTGGAGCATCTGACGGCCGCAGAACATGGCGATCTGTGGCTCGGCCAACTGGGGATCTGGTTCATCTACCTCGGTCACGGAGAGCGCCTGCAGCATGGACAAGATGGTGGTGAAAGACATAAGAAAAGACACGTTAATAAAACTGAACACTGGCAGCGTGGGCAGATCATTGGTCATATACTAATTAAACATTATTGCAAGTCAAAGCAGAGAAGTGGGAGTGAAGTGGAAATTAGTTCAGCATTGAAAGGGAGCCTGAAAGGATTCTCCAGGTGAAAATCAACCTGTCGTCATCCCGGAGCAGAGTGAAAAAGGGACAGCTGGAATGTGTATCATGCAAAAGAGATCTTTTGACTCCTCACTAGCAGCCTTCTAGGATGCTGTTCTTATTGATCACGGGATACGTTGTCCCTGCCTGGAGACGGCCCAGGGGACCCCCGCATGGAGGAACAAACAGCCACAGCTCAGAATCAGGTGTTAATAGGAGCTCATTGACCGATGAGCCACTTCACTACATTAACGCAGCACAGAGAGAGTCCAGGGGAGGAGGGGAGAAACTGGACAGACGGAGTTAACCCACAAAGTTAACGGGGCATCCTCAACAGTCACCACAAAGCAGAAAAGTGGATGGCGTTCCAGTAACCGTGCGTGTCATCACTGTTTACGCAGAACTCCGCAGATTTGGAAAGCTTTCCTACATCACCGAAGTTAACGCTTATAACAGCAAACAGGCAAAAACGTGCGCGATCCAGAGTCATCAGAAAGGCAGCCCACTCCCTGTAACCACTGTGTGTGCAGCTAATATCCTTTCATCTGCAATGACAGACAGAGAAACAGACCCACTGACGATAGATGAGCCAATTAGATGGAAGATGCCCGAAGGAAAGAAGAAAAAAAAAAAAAAAAGGCCGAGTGACGCCTGATCAAAGGGAAGCCCTGCTTTGGCTGACTGGAGCTCCAAGTGTTTGAAGTTCTAATTAAAATTCATACAGAATGAAATAAATATATATTTTAAGACCCTTTGAGTAAATGTACAATAAATAGGATCAGCCCCGAGCCGTGGGTGAACTTTAATTGCTGAAAGAGGAGGTAGGTTGCACTTCTGCATGTCCTAGCAGATTTTTTTTTTTTTTTTTTAACAAATTACAGATTAACTTTCATGCTGACCATTCCCCCAACACATATGTTTCTTTAATTAAATTAACTCGCAAATCTTCCCCCACCCCCTCTTTTTTTCCGTCTGAACGTTACAGACGACAGACAGGGCTGGTGATGTGAAGCTATCGACTAGGCTTTTATTGGTTAAGTGTATTGCTGGATATGTGGGCGAGAGAAAGCTGCTGCAGCTGCTGAGATGTGCGACTAGCATAGCTGCTCAGCTAACGTCTGCACAGATGTATCACGTTTACTCGGAGAAGGTCAACGCCACGCCAAAAAAAAAAAAAAAAAAAAAAGGAGCAATGTTAAACAAAAAAGAAACAGCTTCCGGATATTTGAGCAGATAACCTGGCACACAGCCCCTCCACCCGGCCCCGCTCTCTTATTCCACCTGCTCTCCGCTACTGCATTTGCAGAAAATCAATGCTGGCCAACTGCAACTGTATCGCGACGTTCCCACCAATCAATAGTAGTCCATCAGGAAGCTGCAGCCTCGGCCTCCAGCAACCAATCAGGGGCCAGATTAGATCTCTGCCGAATGATAACTCTTAATAAAATTTCCATCTTTTAACATGTAGCGTGGTGCTGCTCGCTCCCTCCACAGCAGCAGGACCTCCTGCTTCGTTCTGACCCACTTCGGTAGAATTCTTCGTGTTGGCCATTATTGCAGGCTGTTACAGCATCACACAAACATCCTGGCGATGATGGCAAATGAAACCTGAAGTATTATCATAAATTATTTACAGTTGTGATCACATTTCTTCTGTGGTTTCACGAGGATGTTAATATTCTGCCTTTAACCTGAATATCTCAACAGTTGATGTGATCCTCTGGTGCCTTATCTGGAGTCCTCAGCACACCAAGATTTATTTATTTATTTTTTTGGTTAAAGCCAAATCTGAGGCAACTAAGGACAACCTCACTGACCTCAGCTGCACGTCTAGTCGTACATGTTAGCATTCTATGATGCATTAAGGTGAATTCTGTCTTATTGTCGGGTACAGAGGCAATGGCAACATTCAAGTTGTTATTTTATCTTCTGTTAGTAATTATTATTCTGCTGTTGCTATGGTAATCAGCATTATCCTCAGCCAGCCAGGTCTTCAGCAGCCCTGACCACTTTCTTTTATTTTACTCTCATTGAATTTACTCCAAAACAGGTCATGTTTTGGCCGCCCTTTGGTTTCAGATGTACTTTTGTGTTCACCTGATACAGATTAAAAACCAGACGACTGTCTGCTGTTGTGGCGACTCGAAGCTAAGAACTGACCTTTTCTGTCTTGATTTGTCTGATATTTGTTCCTTTTCTAAATTTACAGCTGTTGTTGTTGCTGTAATTCACTTCAAACCATCTCAAGTTCCATATTAAAGCCTGTGTTTTGTTGGTGATTAACAGGCGGACATCCCAGAGGCCTGGCAGCTCCGCTGCAGCAGTACCGGATCATTAACAATGACCTGCTGATATCCAGCATTCACTGGCTCTCTGCCCTTTCTTTGCTCCAACAACATCACAAGGAAACTAAGTGATCCCACAGAGCCCAGAGCACACTGCTATCTGCACCAGATGTCATGGAACAGCTGGCAGAAATATGATAATAGTTAATTATATTAGCGTGAATATCCTTCCAGTGGAGGAAATGGTGCTGCTGAATGTTCCACTCAAACAGGAGCCAGCAGTAAGCTGGGACCCTGCAGCGTACCACCAACACTCGTTAGTGGGGATGACTTTGGGCTGGAATCCTTTCTGTTGGAATATTTACACGCATCTTTCACCCTGTTCTAATTAAAGTTTTAGCACTTGTTCCGCCCTGATGTTGCAGGATGACTTCATCCTCGGTAATGGCGCAGTCTCATTGCTCTGACAGGCCAGCCGGTGCAGCAGAGACAGAGGAGATGGGTGGCCCACCCAACATCCATCACCTTTTACAAGTTTCTGGCAGACCGTGCAGCGGAGAACCAGCCTACAGTATAAATCCATCACAGCAGAGCTGCACGCCTTTTAGTGGTACTTTAGCAGGCTGCCGCATAGAGACCTTCCATGCAACCTTTATTTCATTATTTTAAAGACCAGAGTGAGTTATTTTTCAAAATCCATTTATGTATGAGTTATTTTCTTTCTGCTGACATCATAACCGCATGTGTTGGATACATATGTCTGCATTAAATTAATCTATATCATCTTTGAGATGCACTTCAAACACTCTGGTTTGATGGCAGGCGGATTACTTAATACATGGTGATTAACCGGGAATATAAGACCAGTTAATCTCTCTCTCTCTCTCTCTCTCTCTCTCTCTCTCTCTCTCCCTCTCTCTAGCAGCTGGGATCTGGACAATCCCATGTAACCAATATACACCAGCAAAATCGGTAAAGGGAAACCAGAACCATCCCAGTGTAGTTGTAGTCAATTACACCTCAGTTGTGTCAGCTGGACCAGCTAAATAACCACAATTGACAGATTTTTCCTGCTGTTGTGCAAAGGAGACAGACGACATCTGGAGAGGAGGAAGTTTGCAAGCAACGCCTAACAAAGAATGCGGTGGCTCAGATCCACACTTAAACTGGCTAGAAGGTTGCATGTAGAGCACAGAGTGGATATCAGGAGACCGGCTCAAAGAGAAACAGAAGGAGCACCTACGGAATGACCGTCAGCAGGCCACTCGTGCGCATGTTTCAGCCCAGACTGTCAGAAGCGGACTCCGTGAGAGTGGCTCCTCATCCTCAGCCTGACTGCCATTTGCAGAGCACCCAGTATTGGCCGATTTGCCGCAGGTGTCCTGCAGGTTCACACTGAGCACATGTGACAGATGTCAAAACGAGTCTGGAGACACTGAGGAGAGCGTTCAGCTGCCTGGAACGTATACGAGTATTTTGGCAGCGGGACAGTAATGGTTTGGGTGGTGTATGTCCCAGATGACCAGGGTTCCTGGTTGGTTTTTTTGTTTTGTTTTTTTTGTTAATAGAAGTAGACACAGTGGAATTTGATTGGGTAAAGCGGTTTATTAAATATTCTAGTGTTTAGTATAACATTATGGACTATTTCCATCATCTTTTCAGAACAAAAAGCTTCTTACAAATCAGTTTAATACCTGTTTAACCCACGGACGCTCCAAACATCCACACGTCTTTGTGCTTCTGTTCACCACTGATGGCTGAATAATGGGTGTCACCCTGCTCCTGGAGAGCCCTCCCTCCACACATCCCAAGGCTGCGCTCAGCTGCCCCATCTCTCACACCTCTCTCCTTTTCCTTCAAACAATGGCGGACACTCCCCTGTTTGGCCTCCTGTCCTAGGGTCTGTGCTAAATAGCCAGATAGATCTGGGTTCATTCATCACAGTAATCATGTTGCTTAATTATTCATGGGCTCCATCAGCCCTCTTCCTGGGGTGGTGTGCACTTATTAGTCAAGTAGCAACATTAGTCTGCCAGGCTCATGCAAAGGACACCAAAAAGCAGGTTAGTGCTCCACATAGACACTCATTATCATTATTCTCTGAGTGATGATGTAATTTGAAATTCAGAAGAGACTGTCTGGCAGTGGAAATGTGGCTCTGTTGCTGCGTGCATGTCACTGCCTCCCACTGCAGACCACATATTCGGTCCACACCAAACCCCTTTTTATGACCTGCCCTTCCAAAATTTCGCCAGAGGCTCTCTGTTGTTATGAAGATCGTGGCCCTCTCTCAGACGGCCTGCGTCGCTCCAGATTCCAGCTGGGCACACTGGCTCCATAATCAGCAGAGATCATCCAGGTCTGCAAACAGCAGCCAAGATCCTCTGCAAATATTTGATTTCATTTCAAGTCTAGTTTGGAACGCAGAACACGCCGCATGGCTGCACTGCAGTCATGTACTCGGAGCTGTGCAAGGTGCACTAGGGCATGTGCTCACGTACCAGAGTCATGCGCATGCTCTGAGTGTAGCCTATACAGGTACCACTCAGAAAATTAGAATATCCGGAAAAAGTGCATGCATTTCTGTAACTCAACTTTAAAGGTGAAATGTACATATTATATAGACAAATAGTATGCAAATCAATATATTTCAAGTTTTTATTTGTTTTGATTTTGCAGATTAGGACTTGCAGCTTCAGAAAACCTCAAATTCAAAAACTCAGAAAATTAGCATATTGCTCGAAATCGATAAAAAAAAAAGGATTTTAAATACAAAAATGTCAGGCCTCTGAAAGTAAAATCTTGCATCTGTACTTAGCACTTGGTTGGGGCCCCTTTTGCACGAATGACTGCCTTAATCCGGCGTGGCATGGATGCTGCCAGCCTGTGGCATATCTCAGGTGTTGGAAGACCAACATGCTCCAATCGCATCCTTGAGCTCTTCTTTATTGTTTGGTCTTGTCCTGTTCAGCTTGCCCCACCGATTTTCTATGGGGTTCAGGTCAAGTGAGTTTGCGTGATAATCAAGCACAGTAACCCCATGGTTGTTGAACCAGGATTTTGTACTTTTGGCAGAGTGGGCAGGTGCCAAGTCCTGCTGGAAGATGAAGTCCGCCTCCCCATAAAGCTGGTCCACTGAAGCAAGCATGAAGTGCTCTAAAATGTCCTGGTAGACGGCTGCATTTATGCTGGACTTGATAAAGCACCCTCTCCGGTCTTCCTCCAGACTCTGGGATCTTTGTTGCCAAATGAAATGCAAAACTTGCTCTCATCAGAAAAGAGGGCTTTGGACCACTGAGGAACAGTCCAGTCTTTCTTTTCTCCAGCCCAGCTAAGGCGCCTCTGGCGTTGCTTGCTCGTGAGGAGCGGCTTGACAACAGGAATTTGACATTTGAAGCCCATGTCCAGCATTGAAGCATTTAAATCATAAACAGCAAAATTACAACAAAGAAATGCTTGAGATATCTCACTTTGCATGTAATGAGTCTATAAATGTATTGGTTTCACCTTTTATGTTGAATTGCCTGAATAAAACAATTTTTATATGATATTCAAATTTTCCGAGTAGTACCTGTATGTACTACAGGGGACGATTCTGCTCTCCGGTAAAGGTCTCTAATCACATAAACCTAACTGTAAAAACATTTTGATGATATATGGTTAAACACTAGGTTCAATATCAGCAGACAGCCGAGCTAGGAGTCATGATAAATACAACCTTCCTCATGTTCAATTTTACTCCCTTTTTTCTGGGAATACTGTCATTTCCTGTCATCTTTTCATTGTTTTTTTAAACATTCTATCATTCAGCACTATTTGACATGACGATTTTACAAAGGAAATCAGAAAACTTTTAGCAGAACACTAAAAATGAGACAAATCATTTTTCGCGTTCGCACAAATGTTTCTCTGACTCAGGGGTCAGAGCGATGGCGCATTGAGAAGGGCTCAAATGACAAAAACACAAGGCATCACCACTCACATGCACTGCTCTTCTTACGTCACCTCTTCCAGCAGACGTTGGAGAACAGCAGCTGCGTAATAACGTTGCATAAAACACAGCCTTCTTAAATAACACAAACACTAGACGATTTCATCTTCCAGCATCATGGTGGATGAAGTTCCCCATTACGTAACCCTGATGACGTGCTTTCATTGTTCGATCACGCAAAAACGAGGATACCGAAGTGTTACTGTGAAACTCTGCCGCCTGCAGATATTTCCAGCTACCTCGGGGATTGGAGGAATCAAAGGCTTAGCGGAGATTTAAGCACCACGGCTCCATCGGAAACATCCTAATATCAACACAACTGGGACAGAATCTGGGATTTTCTGCAAGATCGTGACCAACAAACGAGCTTCTCTAAAGCTGCATTTATGCCTGCTTTCACCTGCCAATCGCAGGTTTAAGTTTCTATTAGTAGCAGTGCTGTTAGAAACAGACTGTTATTTTTTCCTTCTCCTTCTCCCATGTGGTTTAAATCATTTATTTTACAAAAGGGGGAGAAAAAAAACTATAAAATACTGGAATCACATAACAAGAGCCGTGTTAGTTTTCTCTTTAGGGGTCGTCTGGAGGTCTTGAAGCAACAACACATGTCCTTGAGCATGTCTAAAGTAGATTAAGACAATCTTAGGCCGAAATGGGGGCATGTTTATGTTAAAAGATGACAATAATTGTTCCACTTAAGGACGTTCTGTCTCTCTGCTCCCATAGCCAAACATGAGGAAAACAGTGCCCGTAAGTTCTATCGCTTCTTCTTCTTTTTTAACATGACAACACGGACCTCTGCTGCCTGTCAGGCCCGTCGTTCTGCCTTTGACTGCGTATCATTTGCAGTCGCGCTGGAGTTTTTTCCCCCTCTGTGAGCCCAGCGTCAAAGCTCCCCTCCGGCCTCGCTGTCACTCTCGGCTCTTTTGTAGGATCGAGCATCGTTATCATGCGAGCGCTCCACCGATCTGGGTCTGCTTCAGCTTTGTGTTTTCTCGCTGTTTGAAGTCAAGCAGCTCTCTTGGGTGTAAACTCGCGAAATTTTAGACCCGTCAAAGTCTTTTCATGTAATCTTGAGTCATTTGGGAGACATGGGAGTTCACATGATGCACGGATGATAGAACAGACATCTTCTGCCTTGTTTTTCCTCTTGATTCAAGGGGCTGTAGTATATGAAACATTTTAAACTGAGGCGGGATTAATAAATAACACACAGTGGTAGCAGGGCGATTACTCAGGGGGTCATTGAGGATGGGGATTAAAACATTAACATTTCTATTTTTTCCTCTAATTTATGCACATATACAATACAGATCACATGAGCCGCTCCAGCTCTCCTGGGACCCAGATGCGACTCATGGAAATAAGGTTTTTAGGCTATCTGCCCTACGAGCCTTAGAGAAAGCAGGAAGGGCTGCTCTCCAGTTATCTGTCGGGTGCTGATACCAAAACTGTAACAATAAAGATGAACTGATGAATTTCAACATTTTCAGGTAGATGAGTCTAAATAAGCAGTACAGACACTAGAGTTCATGGCCAGCTTCAGCATTGGCTTCAGCATCAGCTTTAGCATCAGCTTCAGCATTGGCTTCAGCATTGGCTTCAGCATCAGCTTCAGCCAGATCTCTGCACGTTTCTGTGCACAGCATCTTTCGGCCTTTTCTCCATGGTAACAAACTGCTTTTCACAGCAGGATTAAGGGCTCATGCTGGAGCCTCTGGGACCGGCATGAAAGTAGTCCTGCCGCAGACAAACTCTGTGAGGCTTGGCGCTCTCGCGTCGATCATTTGCAGCCGTCCTCACCTTGTCCCATCAAACCCGTAAACTCATATTTTCATGCCTGCTCCGCCACAATCTCCCCTTCAGCATCATTTGGCCACCAAGGGAGGTTGCCGTGGTAACACCGCCCACACGAGCCAGCCTACCTACCCTGTTACCGTAGCAACTGGTTCCCTACAGAATTTCAAGCATGTCACTCTCTCTCTCCTCATTAGACACAACACACACACACACACACACACACACACACACACACACACACACACACACACACACACACACACACACACACACACACACACAGGTCCAGCCCAAAAAAAAATCCTTGTTTGGTGGCCTAATGGTCCGTTTGCTATCTTTATCCCAGTACAATGGCGGTTTACCCTGTTAGTTACATGTACACAGACATTCATTTCTATTTATTCGATTTATTCATTTCTATAATGCCAATAATAAAGGGCGTTTACACCTACCAGAGATAGAGATCACATTTGAAACTTATCTTGATGAGATCATTTTCAATTAGCTGATTCAAATCTGCGTTTATCAGAGCTGAGCTTGTCAGCTTTATCACAAGTTGTGTTTCACCTTCAACTCTCTGCATTAGCTCAATAAATGCTTCACCGAGCCTTTATACTTCCACCTGCACGAGTTACCCGTCATCATAATATCTGAGATCGTGTCAGGGTGGCATGTCCTGTCTTGCTTGCGCTGTCTCGCTGTTATTTTAGACACTCTCGAGGCGCTCTACAGATAATGTGTGCTGGCCGTGCAGTCTGCCAGGCTGTATCGCAGAATCACTCAGAAGATTAAATATTAGCGTTATCTCATTTCCTCAGGCCATCAAGTCTTTACAGATGGCCAGAGTGAAGGGAAATTACTTAATCATTAAGATAATCTGTCAAAAAAGCCTCCTTTTCCAGAGCTTTGGACCACCTTGTGATTCTTTCTTTAATTGCAAGCGTGTTTTTTTCTCTCCAGACTGAGTCAAAGGTATCCAGCCGGGTTTGGGCGAGAACACGATGCTCCTCGGACCTGAACTGATCCTACCAGTTGATGATTGAGAGCAGCCATTTTTGTTAGTGCTCTTTGCACCATCATCTGTGCTGTGTGGGTGCACCATCTGCGCACTATTTTAAGAATGTGCAGCATCCTTTGGAGACTCTACACTGCTGATCCTCCAGTGGTAAAACCTGGGGAAAGGTTTTCGTCTTGGGGTATCCTGTCCTGGAACTCAGCCGTGATAAGTTCCCCAAAATGCTTTGAAATGCTGCAGCTGTTTATCACAGAATAAAACATAAAAACATAAAGTACAGAGAAAAAAAGAATCTTTCAAGCTGATAATGATCACATCACGGGTAAAAAGATGTCATGAAAGCGGCAGAGGCAGATGGAGCAGCCTGTTTGGGTATGGGAGGGGCACCAGTGGTCTGCCTTTAGGGTGGGAGGGCAGGGACAAGTGTGGGGAATTTCTTTTGTCTTGGCTGGTGAGAGGCTGTGAGGACAGGGAAGGGAGAGGAGGAGGAGGAGTGGAGGAGGAGGGGCGTAAAAAAAAAAAAGGTATATGAATAAAAAAAAATGGAGCGACAAGCGAGTGCGTGACAAGTGCCACGGTCTCGTTGAAGCAGAGAGCCCAGACCTTTTCATGGTCGTCAATAATTGATGCAGCTTCAGCAGTGTGCCATCTTCAGTGCTGAATGTGGATTTTTCATTCGAGTTATCTGCTCTTGAATGCAAGGATGTGACCTAAATGTGTGCATTCATCCATCAGTACCACAGGATCAGCCTTCCTGCCACCTGCGCGGATAAAAACTGGCGAAAAGAAAAACAAATGAGCTATGGAAGCACATCTGTTTCTGACAGCGTCAAAATTTCTCCTGCAGAACGTTGGTACTGCCCAGCTCGGTCTCAGTTGACCCGACTCACAGCCATTACTCTTAAATCCTCCAGCTAAGGCCGTTTAGGAAATTAGATTCTGCGGCCCCGCTGTCGTACAGGCCGACGCTCTGCTCTGGCCAGGGGGGCTTTCTTGCCTTTATCTCATCTAAACGCAACCAGTGAATACCCGCTCATGACAAAAATGGATCCCCGGGCCCTCCCAGCTGCTCGGGCTGAGCCGCAGCGGCACACCATGAGCATGCACCCCACCCTGAAACCTGGAAAATAGCGCATGTGCTGCACATCTCCCCTCGCTCCACCGCCATTCCCTTTTTATTCCTCCAACACGGAGGACAAACGTTATCACTGCGCTGCAGATGCTTTCTTTGCCTGGGCGTCCTCAGATCGCTCTTGGTGGAGGACATTTGAGTTTTCTGCAGAAATCCAGCCAATCTGGGAGAGGGGAGCGTGATGAAATATGAATCCCTACGTGACAGCGACGTCTCTGACCTGCTTCTGACATGCAAACATGCAAACATGCAAACGCACCTCAGCCAATCCCACCAGACGCTCAGGGAGCGACATTGGGTAGTTTGCAAAGGCAAAAGAGTTCTTGTTTCTTGTTTAGATAAACAAGAAAACATGGATAACTTCCGGGCCCGAGAGCGTAACTGTAATTTCCCACCTCTGTGAATGCAGGAAACTAGAACCCTTTAAATAACCTTTCTGAGCTACAAAACACAAACCGCTGCTGCCGAGCCTCATTTCCATTTCCCAGGCACATTTGCTCTGTTTCCCTCCAGCTCCAGCCGCCGCTCGTCCTAAAATGACTCCGCAGGATTTTTGCCTGGGTTCCTGTTTGTGTGCACATGCTGGAAACGAAATCGGAAACGGGGAGCGGCGGCTAAAATGTGACACAATACAAGTGTACATTTTGTGCCCGCTGGCACGGGGAATATATGGCAGGAAAGAGCGTGCACACAGGAATCCATTAATGGAACCCGATTATCTCTTTGCTCTGAAATTAATTGAGTGTAGAGCAGAGAGGGAGGGGGGGATGTGGTTGTGTGTGTGTGTGTGTGTGTGTGTGTGTGTGTGTGTGTGTGTGTGTGTGTGTGTGTGAGAGAGAGAGATAGAGAGAAAGAGAGAGAGAGAAAGAGATATCTGGTTCTCTTTATCCTTTCCCCCTTTTTTTAAGCAAATCCTCTTGTGTCTCCATCGTGAAAGGCAGATGGGCTGGGGGGTGGGGTTGGGGGGCCTGCATGAACGTGCGTGGCTGTGATCCAGCAGGGGTCTGCTGCTGGAGCTGTGGTAGATTTTGAAAGCACTCTTCAGCAACTCGGGACAAACGATTTTCATCACATTTTCAGCCATACCACCCATCCCATCCCATTATTCTAATAGTGCCCCCGTCCTCTCCCTCCTGTTCCTTCCCTTTTGTTTGAAGCATTCACACGTTTCCTATTGAGAGGAGAGGGTCGTTTCCTGTCCTCCGCAGCCTCTCAGGATTGTAGTTCTGAGTCACTGGGTTACTGCAGTGATTTAACCTCACGGCTCTCTACAGTAAAGCACAATTAAAACACCGCAAATGTTTTCCTTTGAAGCTTTTAATTTCACATTGCTTGTTTGTCTGTCGGAGGTTTTCTTTGTTTTGCTGTGAATGATCTGAAACGCTCCGACAGTCGGTCAGGAAGTCTGTCAGACACGAGCACCGAAGGCACCGAAAATGATAAATAACCATGACGACTTTGGTGCGTTACATTGGAACTAAACAATGACATGACCTTTCACACACCAGAAATGCCAGTTAAGGATGTCTGCTTTCAAAACTTTGCTTGGCCACCCCCCCCCCCCCCCCCCAAAAAAAACAACAACAAGCACATCTATGTGATTTGTGGGAAATTGAACGACTGGCAACAAAACACCAGCATGGATGAGATCTGTGTGTGAGGGACCCCCCCCCATCTGTTACATACAGGGACTGAGAACGTTACAGCACTTGTCTTGCAAAATACAGAATAAAACCCAGGTGTTCTACTGCCACCTGAGGAGGAACACAAGTCTATGCCAAGTTAGAGTAAGAGACTTATTTTTTGATTTTTGAAGGTTACTTAAACAAAAGATTGAAACCAAACATCAGACACTTGTACTGTTCCGTGAAGGTCAGGATTACAGACTGGTGCAGGAGATGTTTGCGACCATTCATGTCGATTGGCTAAACATTTGTGGCGCAGGGATGTCTTATTACACATGATACCTAATGTCTGTGTGGTTATGTGACATCATCATAACATGGGAAAGGGATGAATTGGTAATTTCATTTGAGCTAAAGCACACAGAGAGAGGCCTTTTGAAATCTAAAATACTGTCTGGAAATTAAATTAAACCTCAGTCGCGGGCATTGCTAATATGACAGACACTCGCGTGTTTCAATTTAGCACCAAAAGAATAAAAAAACAACAATTTCCAACTCCAAATTTCAGCTCTTTGAATGGGTAAATTAAGGGATGCTGACAGCCTTATTAAGACTAATACCAGGGTGTAATCCAGCCCTCTCACAGAGTAATCTTCAGTATAAACCTTCATAGGCAGGTCTTCTTGTATGAAGCTAAAGCCTATTCCTCAGCAAAGCGGTAATCCCTCTAAGGCTCTTAGAGAAGTGAAATGATTTCAGAATAAAAGGAAGTGCGTCATGACTGCTGGTGGAGTCACTGTGGAAGATGGCTAATAAATAAAAATCAGAAATCCACTCAGGAGCCTGGAGACGCTACACAGCTATGATTCTCCAGGTGGGACATCATGACTCATCACTCCCCCACCCCTCACACACCTATTCTATATTCACAGGCATTCTTCACGTCACACGCAGCCCTGAGCTGAGCCTCTCTCGCAGGGAGGGGATAATGGACGACTGAAAGGTTACTGTGGAATCTGAAAGGTCGAGCCTATCAAACTGCGCACCTTCTGGAAATGGTGGACAGGAAGAAGGGATGGTGGGAGCAGGTGGCAGCCCATTGATCTGTACTGGGATTCTGATTGTATTATCTACCTCTGATGAAGGAGATGAATGACAATATGATGGCCTGAACCCCCATCTGGCAATGGATGTGCAATGATATGTGAAAGTCAAGTCCCCATTCGTTTCCAGTGCAAAATATGAAAAATAAATAAATGACTGACCCATAACTATATAAACCCTGCGGGTGGTTTTAAAACACAATCCTTTAAATCACTATTCATGAGAAACGGCCTGCTCTGGGGCTGCAGCGCTCATCTTTAAGGGGATTTCTTCAACCCCTGTTGGGACGCGACGAGATTTGTTCTCCATCCCAGCACCGAGCAAGGCATTTTCATGCCCGACGCAGGCCCAGACTTGACGCAGCGAGCCAAAAATATTATCAAAAACTCTTAATGAAGCCTCTGGTGGGCATGATCCGTGTGCGATCGCAGATTAGAGTCACAGCCGCCTGTGCCATCACCGCATTTATGACCAGGATGCGTGTCATGACTTTAGTTTAGTTAGTTGTCAAAGGACGCAGCTGGAGTATGCATTTGCAAAATAAATCTGCCCTGAACGTGGATAGATGTCAGCGACATGGCGATGGAGCATATAAGCGCTTGAGCGCCATCAGCCAGTCAAATACAGATTTTAATTTTTAATTTTTAATTTTTAAATCCAAGGTAGACATTCAAATAGAGCAGATCACCAATGCGCCATTGCCAGTGACGCACGGTGTCGTTCTTACCTCGACGTTCTTCCACACGCAGCAGGACAATAAAGCCATTAATATAGGGATTACGGTATGTCCCATTGTGTCCTTATTTCGAGTCTCTGAATAAATAAGTTACTACAGTGACATAAACTGACTCCAGCAAACGCTACGTGGTTACATCAGCTTCAGTGATTGACGGAGCGTTCCTGCGATATCTCCTGCGTCTGCGTTCTGCTCGCTGTTTTCCGTGGATGAAGTCAGGACCAAGCCCTGTTTCTGCAGCTATTTTTATGCACTTCGCTCATCGTTTCCTCGCTGTGGCTTAGTGAAGAGCGACACCTGGCGGCAAAATAATCTATTTGTAGAGGAATGATGGCGAATATTTGGCGTTTCAAGGCTGTGCACATATATATTTTAACATCTTCGTTAAGATTTTGCCGGGGTTTTCTGTCTGTTTGTCTGTCTTACTATGTATGTTTGTCTCTTAACAAAATAACTCAAAAAGCTATTAACTGATTTTAATGGCATTTTAATGAAATTTAGATAATGGGACAATTGTTCCTTAAGGAACATTTTGGTGATGTCTGCGCTCTGCCAGTCGCTTTTCTATTATAGTACTTCAAGTTTCTATTTTATTTGAGTTGTTGCAGCAGTATTCACATCTGACCAGCAGGGGGAGCTCATGACACATGAAACGAGAAAACAAGTTCCTTAAACCCCACGAAGAAACAGAACCCAAAGTAATGGACAAACACAACTGAATTTTATCATTAAAATTAATAATGTGTTTATTTTTTATTCAACGTTTTTACATGTAATCAACTTTAATACGGTTACAGATTCGGGTCTACTACTGCTGCGGGTACATTATAAAGCAGTCCAATTTTCTGTCATTTAAATTTCACCTTCTCATATTAATGACAACGACACAATGGAGATAAACTAACTGTTTTATGGCTAATGGATGTACTACAAACTGAAGGCTGACATTAATGATATTTTTCTTCTGGTTGACCACTTGCACCGCATAAACAGTCAGTTATTTTCAGCACATTTTTTTTTTTAACCTGTAGTGATTGCAACAAAATAAAAAGGTAAGCGATATGTTTATTCTGTTTTATTCAAATACTATTAAATAATTTTACTAATTAAAAAATCCCACAACTTTTTACATGGTAATATTGTTTTTAGTAGCATGATTTTCAAATAAATATTCATATTTAAATATACGTTCATGCACATTTATTCTTATTCCAAAAAAAATAAGTTCATTTTCCTGTTTTCAGACAGCTGATTCATTTTTATGAACCTTTGTCTGATCTCCAGTAGGGGGCGCGATTCCACCTATGACGGTGCATGCGCAGCATGCACGCGCAGGATCGGGGCATGCACCGATGCTGCGCGTGCACCGTCATAGGTGCACGCGCAGGATCGGGGCGGGGTCGTTCCACAGGTGCGTGGCGAAAATCTGAAGTTATAAATTGAGGCCGTCAACACAGGAAGTGATCAATATTTAGACTGGGCCACTGCAAGTGAACTGTCCTGTATCAGTATAATTTACTTTTAACCCAATAAGTTTATTTTGCGCGTGAAGAAGCGAAGAAACGGCATCGCAAAAGACTTGAAGAGTGGTATGACAATGTATTCCGCCAGATATGACAACCACGTAAGTTCCTGTCGCGCTAATGAAAAAAAGTTAATATCTTTTTATTTTAAACATATTTAGTGATAAAGGTGGTTTAAAAAAGTGGATAAGCCAAAGGGCCAATTAATCCCTATTGTTAGTGTGATTTACTTAGTTACACACGCACATAAGCTCAGGTGTATGTAGCTGTTTACTCGAGTTAGTTTTTAGTTTCACCATGCAGAAAATCAGAACAATCACGGATTCGTCTTTTTCTCTCTCCCTCTGTGTGTGTGTGTGTGTGTGTGTGTGTGTGTGTGTGTGTGTGTGTGTGTGTGTGTGTGTGTGTGTGTGTGTGTGTGTGTGTGTGTTGAATGCGGTGTGTGTTGAGTCACACCGCTTCTGCAGACGGTTTCTTAGTTAAAGCCCCTAAAGTTGTTTTTGGCATGTGCGAAACTGTTGTTTAAAGGCTGATGCAAGGCGATATTTTAAACTGTTGTAAACTCACAGTAGATAAAATGCATTTCATGAATTTAAATGCATTTAAGCAGGCATGTGTTCCGAGTCTTATTTAGAAGTAAAAGCCGCCTAAAGCTCATTCTATATGTAACCCCTGAGGTCAGAGTCTCCAGGAGAGAGCCGAGAATATGTAAATAATCAATCTATTATTCTAGCTATTACATATTTCAGTCTTATGTAGGGCGGATGAGATGTCAGTGGAGCAGAGAGTAATGTCTTGTGGTCAAAGGTGAACCTGGCTCTGCAAGGCTTTATTAATGGTTACAAAGCTTCTCAGTGCTTTGGAATTTTACCAGCTCTACCACTTTTTCCCCCCAAAACTTTATTTAAAACGGTCAGAAACAGGAAGTCACATTTGTGTCCTGTGTTCTGTACTTAGACACTCCTGTTTCAGATATAAAGAGTGTGGTGGTGTTTTATTGGAATAAATAGCCCTCATGCAGTGAGTTCACTTCAATTCTTCCTATTTCCTACTGCACAGTAACTACTTCTGTGCAACACGGTTTGATATTTGCAGTGTTTTCACATTCACATGAGCCATTTTTGATTTTTTTTTCTTAATATTCAATGACTCAGTGACAGGTCACAGGTATCAGGTGAACAGCCTGCAAATCACGTTGTGTCGCTGTTTGATGACTCAGTGGATGAGCTAGATAGTCCTTCGGGTGGGAACAGATAGTTTTCCTGAAACCTCTCCGAAACTCCAGTAAATGAGAAGTTAACCTTGCCATGGGTTACAAGGAGTGAAAGCAAAAACTGTCACAAAGTTCAACCTTTTATCACTCATTAGTGTGTTCAATGAATCGTATTTTCACACCATCCACAGTCTCCCTTTATCGGGGTTCCGGTGAGGCGTTAGCACGCTGCAAAGCCTGTGCACAGCTTTCTCTGAACCCAGACTGAGCACCTGAGAAAATTTAGGCGACTGACACCTGAAGGAGATGGACTAAACCTCAACTTCTATTGTCACTTTACGCCTGTGGTTTTGGTTATTTTTGGTTGGACACAGAAGCTTCTGCACATCAAAGTCATGAAAGGGACTTAATGAGTAGGATTCTGTTTTTTTTTTTTTTTTAAAAGTTAGTTGGCTCAGTTTTGTGGCTCTAAAGGGATCTGATGATGCCTCAAGTGATGTCGCTTGAGGCAGTGTCAGTTGAGGCTGAAGACCAGAGAAAATGTCAAAAATGAATCTGGGAATTTGAGTTTGTTTGGAAAAGATGTTGTTTTATTAGAGTTCTGTCATCATGCCAAGTTCCATTTATAAACGGTAGAATAAATAGAATTAATATGCCAATTCCTCTGGAAATAAAATCACTGGTTCGGTAATGTTGTGCGAAGATCTCAATGAATGGAGAACTCTTCTGACGGCTAACATAATCTGGTTAGGGCAATCAAACGTGAAAATTCTGCTGAAAACATATACAGGGAGGCGCAGGAGGGATAAACCCAAATTTAACAAGAGTCATGCCGACATCACAGTAAGGCCGTAAGTTGTTCTTCATTCCAGGTTTGAAATGACACGATCGCAACTTAGCTTGAGGGAGATCAGATTTTTTTAATTTTTTTTAACCACGCCTTATATGAGCTCCAATTTGTCACTCCTCAGACTGGTTTGCCTACTCTGATATTATTCAGGGGCTAAAGAACAAATCTGACTCTAGTGGTTACCACCATTCTGACTTGCAGGATTTGAAGCCCAGATTTTGTTGCGGTCCAACATGAGAAGTAGTTTTTATGTTATATCAGCTCGTGTGTCTCAGCCTTGGAAACCAGAACTGTTCCTGTTTTGTTGCAACAATCCATCTTAGATAGCTGAGATTAAAAAAAAAAACATTGTTCAAAAGTGGGAACCCAATTTTTTCTCAGAGTGAAAAATGGGATATAATGAAGATCGTGTAATGCTTTTATTAGGCTGTGATCATGGTGACAGAGACCCTGGAGCACTTGCTGACCCTATCTGTAATGATTCCCCTTATCCTGGCCCATGATTGCTCTTAGAGATTCCAATTAGAGGGCATGTGTGGAATCTGGAGCCTGGTAAGAATAGGCCTTAATTGCCGTGAGTTATCATCTCGACTCATGTAATTGAGCCCCCCTCTAAAGGGACAGCACATCTGACAAATTGATTCAATTCTAAAGTGAATCTTCTTTCCTAATGGGGCATGGTCCCGTTCATCCCCAGCCGAGGATACACACATCCAATTCATTGTTTTTTAGTTACTAACTTGCCTGAAACTTTAGCCGTGGTTTGCATGTTTGCGGCAGCAAGTGCACTTTACCTAAATACCAGAGTCAGACACAAACACACACAGCTCCTCAGTTTTAACTCTCCATCAGTTAGTGTGTGTGTGTGTGTGTGTGTGTGTGTGTGTGTGTGTGTGTGTGTGTGTGTGTGTGTGTGTGTGTGTGTNNNGCGTGCGTGCGTGCGTGCGTGCGTGCGTGCGTGCGTGCGTGCGTGCGTGCGTGCGTGCGTGCGTGTGTGTGTGAGAGAGAGCTCTGCCGCCTTGACTGAACAGGTTTGACCTGTTCTGGCCAACAGGCAGCAGGATGGAGTTGTTCCAACTTGCTTTCCTTGGAAAGCAGTCGAAGATGTTTCATAGACCTTATCGAACTCACTGCAAAGTGTCGTTATTACACCCTCTTTAAAGTCTGTTCCTCAAATGCAAACTTGCCGACTGCTTTATTCTTTCATTTAATGTAATTGCCGTCATCATATATACCGTCCTGCCTGTATTTTAAATGTGAACAAAGACCTTACGTTCCAAGAGTGTTTGCTTGTCCTTTTAGCTTCTGTTAACGTCCTGTTTCTTCTTTACCACTTTGGGTCTCTTTTCATTGATTTGTTTTCGTGAGCTGTCCATTTTAACGGACACACAGTTGAAAGGTTTTCCAGTGTGGTCAAAGAGCAGGGCATTAATGACTGCGTGTTTGGCCGTCTCCATCAGGGCCAAAATGGCCGCCATGAGCGGATCGACTTCCTAACCAGCAGAGAGAAGAAGCCGTCCAAACAGAAGACAGGCATCGTGATCGGGGTCCTTGTGGGGCTCCTTCTCCTCGCCGGTCTTGCAGCGCTGCTCATTTGGCTCTTTGTCTGTAAGTCGGCACTAAACTACAGTGTTGGGACTTGAAGTACAGCTTTGACGTGTTTGGCTGAATGGCGGAATGTGATGAACACCACCCTGAAATTTGTGCACATAAATCACTTTGTTCTCGACAGAATTAAACAAGACATTGACAATATTTATATTTCCGACATCACGAACTGCCCAGACAGGCACTGACATCAAAAAGTGTAAAATGGATCATTTTAACTCACTGTTAAAATTGCACTCTTTGATATTACAGTGAGAGAGTGATTTGTTGGGACGCTGTAATTCCCCATTAGTGTTCCACTTTTAACAGCCTCCACTTTATTCTTTAATAATGCAAAGAAGAAAAATGTCCGCGGCTGAGCATCCACGCTGTTTAATATATATTTGGATTATTTATTTATTTTTAAACCTCTGAAGTCTCGATAAACTCCCTCTTGATTTGCCTGCCTGTTCTAATTGCTCCGAGTGCACGAATGTCTTTGCGGTGTATAACTTTTAAAAAGCGCTTCGAGGCCTTTTGGAGGAAAAAAAATCACCTCTTTTCATCAAAGCTAACCATCTGGCAGTAACTTTCCTGATCAAACACTGACTCTCGTCTACTTCTCTCCACCCAGTCAAAGACGCCGCTTCAGAAGCCACCCTTAGCAACCAGCTCAGCCCGTCAACGCAGGTCTTCAGCGGGCACATGAAGCTGGCTGATGTGAAGTACAGCCAGATTTTGGAAAACACAGAGAGCAAAAACTTTAAGGATCTGGCTGGGAAGTTGCAGGAAACTGTGAGTTCTGACATGTCTCCTTTTTTCTCTTTCTTCTCCTCTGTCATCTTCCTGGTTTGCCGTGGCCTGCTTTGAGGAGAGCGGCGGTCCCTTCTGTCACTGACGAGCGTCTCAGTAGCTTAGCATTTCCGAAATGCAGTTGAAAAATGCCCCTCTAAGTGGATGAAAATGCTGCCTGATGCCTGGGGAATTACACAAAGAGCTTCATCTTATGAGAAGCAGAGAAACATTTATCTGTCTGCGTGGACAGTGGCGCTTCACATTACAGACCAGAGCAGACCTGAACACAAACAGACCAAGGAGTGGTTCTGGAACTCCTGTACCCCCATGTTGTCCACAGTCCATTTGCACACACTTGTCAGAAACCATAGTGTCCACGCAGCAGGTCTACTCTTCAGCAAATTGAAATTGAATGGTGTCTATTCTGCCTCCTGCTGTCTTTGCAAAGACGCAAGTGTAAAAGACGTATGCAAGTACGTAATGTCAAAACACCACAGGTGTCAGGCAGGCTTCTGTATTAAATGGTGTGGAATATTTATGCAAATTAAACTCATTAGGCCCTTAGTTTTGTGTTATAAGCATTCCATATGCCTTTTTATAGAGCTGTAGAATTAAGATCTTTTAAAATGGCTGCTGAAATGCCAGACATAATATTTTATTTGTAAATTGACAGCCATTATTTCTTCTCCCACTGTCATTTTCTCTGCTTATTCTCTGCTGCTAACCCTTTTCCTGCAAACCCTTTTCTATTTTTGCAATGATCTTTTTTCACATTAAGTTTCTGGTCTTTAGTGGGTTTAGTTTTATAAAAATAAATTGATTGAGAATAATATCAGAGGGTTAGGAAACTATTTCCATTTTTATCTGCTTGCAGTCTATAATCCTGAGGGAAGTTTTGGTAAAATGTATTTTGTGTCTACACAGCTGGGGACCACCTACAAGAATAATCCATTCCTGTCCAAATACTACACCAAGTCTGTGGTAACTGCCTTCAGGTGGGACATTTTCAGATATTTCAAAGTATGTTAAAGTATTAAACTAACTATGTATGTTAAAGTATTAAACTAAACTAAGTCATTGAAGTATTTACCACATGGATGGTCTTTGCTTTTTAAATATCCTCACACCTGTGTTCTCTTTCCTACTCACAACAGTGAGGGTGTGATTGCCTACTACTGGTCCCAGTTTGACATAGCAGTTGATGACCTGGAGATCTTGCCAGAGTTCTCAGAGGAGCGAGTGTTGGACACTTTGGAGAATGGCATTGTGAAGACACGTTCCACGCAGGGCAGCGTGCGCATCGTGGAAGTCACCGCCTCGTGTAGGTACCCTGGGGGGGCAGGTGGCACTGTCACCGCAGGGTGCAGTAGCATCGGCGATAGCGCTGGCTCCAGATCCAGACGTTTAACGATAGCGCACCGTCAGTAAAGACCCAAATGAGGTCATTGTCATCTCATATCAGCATTGGTATTCTGTCTGCTTCTATTTGCATTACAGGAGCTTCCTGTGAGTTGTGCTGATAAGATGATAACAGATAAGCCAGAGCGCTCTGCTTGTGCTGCATCTGAGATTGCACATTTTATGCAGTTTGGATCCCCTAATGTTATTAGCCCGGCCTTGGCTCGGCTCGCGGCGACCATTTTTCTTGCTTCTGTCCTCTCAGCATTCATGATACATTTGTCCACGTTCTGGCCACCGGCCGAGCCCAGGCAGCGCCACCCGCCGCTTTCGGTCCTTTTTAAAATGATTTCAGTGGGTATGATTTGATGTCGCTGTCCCAGATAGTTGGACAGAGACATATGGGTCGCTGCTACAGGGCAAGGTGAGATGGAGCAGAAGGAGCTACACACATCACCATTTCCCTTAACCGCCGGGAAATGGATCAGAAAATGTGCAGCCCAAATATTTTAGGCTCAGGTTACATTCTAGCAGCATCCTGATATCAGCGACTTCTTCTAACGTCTCCTCTCTCTCTCTCTCTCTCTCTCTCTCTCTCTCTCTCTCTCTCTCTCTCTCTCTCTCTCTCTCTCTCTCTCTCTCTCTCTCTCTCTCTCTCTCTCTCTCTGTCTGCAGTAACAGACTCCCGCATGGCCAGGAAACCCACTGCCCGTGAGTACAGCCTGTCCCCTTTCATCCATCTTGTAATTTTCCAGATGGCTAGATGCTCGCCCTCTCGTCGCCTGTAACGAACGACTGGTGCAGCCTGGCTTACACACGTTGACCGAGACTGAGATGCTTTTGTCGGTGTCCGCACCTGACACTTTTCTTTCACGCTCTCTGGTGATTTATAGCCCCGGGGCGATTAGGCGGCGTTACAGCGCATTACCACAGTAGCTGTAATATCCTTACATTAATCTTTCTGTGCATACATTTACATCACAAAGGATGAATGAGCCCATGTGATATTCAGACGAGCCATTTTGCAGAGTAAACAATTGAGCGTATTTTTGTTTGTCCACATATGTGTAATCTCACCCACATTGTTTCCAGAGGACTGTTTCTTTCGTCTGGAGGCCGAAGAAAAGGAGAAGACGTTCTTATCCCCCGGGTACCCCATTAAATACCCCCCCAAGTCTCGCTGTCAGTGGCAAATCCGAGCTTCGGAGGAAAACGCCATATTTGTCTCCTTCCCGTTCTTCCACATCGAGGATGACTGTTCCGATGACTTTGTGTCCATCTTTGATTCTCTGAGCCCAGACGATTCTCAGGCCATCACAGAGTAAGTGGCCAGAAACCATTCAAGCCATTTACCGGTACTGGTTCCTTTCTGGCATGTTCACACTGCTGGAAAGGGGCGACAGTTTTAGCCCCAGGAGCTCCCTTAGAGGACTAATTTAGTTCTTCAGGATGCTGTAAACCACTGTAATGGGGACTTCCAGTGAGTCCACAGATTTTGGTTCAATGAATGCTATAAAGCCATTTTCCCAGCAGTTCATCTAGGCTGACTACTTTTGCTATGGAGGAACCTTAAAGATTGGTACATTCACACCGATGTTATGTGATCATGCTCTATGCATCTACTACTGCTGTTTCCAACGCAACTAAAAACCAGAGCTTCCCAGATGTGTTGGCCATTTTAAAAACAGCTACAGAAGAGCTGCTGTTTGAGAGCTAAATCTTTATAAATGCTCTATTTTTTGACACCGTGCGTGCTTTGAGATCATGTTTGTGTGTTCCGTTTTGCTTCACCATCACATCAACTCGTTACATACATCACATCCTCGTCTTGCCTTAAACGTTGGGTTACCGTGTTTTGCCTTGTTTATTTAGCTTCGCCCATCAGAATTAAATATATTTCCTAAATGTCAACAACCAAGAACCAGTTTGTTTGAGTGAAACGTCCCTGAGGGATTTTTGGTGTGTTTGATGTGGGTGGAAAGCCTGTTCCGCTTGTTTCCTCTCATTAGATTTGTGATTACAACTTTTCCTTTTCTGCCCCCGAAGCCTTCGGACCAACACGTATCATTCTGATCGGTACCTTCAGAGGCCTCGGTGAAACCGAGTCTGCTCAGGAAGACCCCCTTCCTGAAAATCTGTGACGGTTCCGTCCTGAGTCCTGCTACACAAATGTGCATAATTGCACTTTGTCTGTGGGGAAGGACTGCGATTGAGAAGCTGCACAATCAGCCACATGTAATGCGGGTTATACCTGCAGGCCATTGGAAATTCAGAAATCATTACCAAACAAATATGCATTCTTCAGCGACGCATACCATTTTTATAAAGCCAGTGAGCGATCCAAGGTGACATGGAGGCTTATGAGAGCTATAATGTAATACAGAGTAATAATGGAATAATTCAGCAGGAGGTATATTCACACCTCCACCACCTACCTGCTCTGCCGCCAGCAGTGTTCAACGTTTTCCTAATGTTTGACTTGAAACTCTGCTGAAGCAGTCTCCATTTACTGCAATTACCCTGTCTGTCTTCCTCTACCTTTCTCTGCTTATCTGATGCTGTTTTGATGTTGTTTTTTAATCTCATTTAGTAAATTGATTTTTTTTTGGTTCCCCTGATTGTGCAATCATGTAGAATCATTCTTCTCAAACAGGAAATGTGGTCAAAGGCCCCCGTCCAACCCTCTGGAGGTGACATCATCGGGCAACATTATGCTGATTAACCTCATTACTGATTCTGAAGTGCAGCGGCCTGGGTTTTCGGCCACGTACATGGCCATCCCCAAGTCTAAGGGTAATCCAGACGAGCGTATGAAAGCCTGGCTTGATCCACCCACACGTCTTTACTCCTGCGCTGCTCATTTGTTTTTTTTTGTTTTGTTTTTCAGCTACCAAATGTGGCGGCGCGTTGACTGAAACCAAAGGAGTCATCACCTCTCCCCGTCACCCCAGCTTTTATCCCCCTGCCGTGGACTGCAAGTGGACCATCAAGGTTTGCCCCATCCCCCCACCCTGTCCTTTTCCTCCATCAGAGGAACGCTGAAGCAGCACTCTGGGAGCCAAGCTGTTCAGTAGCTCCTCTATCTTCATCTATCAGAACGCTGTTGCTGCAGCAGCTCTCCACGATGCTGCTTTGTGTGTGTGTGTGTTTCACCCACGGCCTGTTTGGGTGCACTGCAGTTTGTCTGCTTTCATTTCTACATGATATAGATGAATGTCTTCATGCGTGGGTGCGGTAGTGACACGCATGCTAAATCGTCTTTGTCGTGAACCAATTACCTCCGTGCTGAAGGTCCCTGCTGGGAAGAACATCCGGGTTAAGTTCACCATGTTCCGCATGAAGGAGCCCGGGGTGGACACCCGCATCTGTCACAAAGACTACGTGGAGATTATGGGTAACAAGTAAGTCAACGACAACTTGGAATACTCAGCCGTCGCTGTTAAATGCTGTTAAAACATTGTGCTCGCTCGCACGCACGCACACACGCACACTTCCCGTGCCCTCTTTTGTGTCTCCACACAAAATTGTTTACATTGAAGCTTTTCAGCCTTCTGTAACCATCAGTAAATGAAAAATAAAAACCCAACATGACAGGAGAAAAGAGACGAGCTGCGACAGGTTTTGAACGCATTTTACCCTTTCTGCTGTCAGCTCAGCTGTTTTTATTCTAATCCAGATTTAATGAATTCATATTTCTTTCATCATATGCTGTGGAGCTGTAATGAGCATACAGCTGTCTCCCACATCACTTATCATTACAAAGAATGATCGGTTTTGTCTCACTGACTCTAATTAGCTGTAAAACATGTTTATCTACACATCATGTGTGAAATGTCTTCATTTCTTTTCAAACCCAAATGTTTCAACTTTGATATTTCTGTTAATGTAAATCCTGAGCACATATAAGAAGTAATGTGCGGTTCTTGCTGCACATCTCCAAGGCAACAGATACCTGTACGCACTAATAGAACTGATCTTTTCCTCTCGCAGGTATTGTGGAGAAAATCCCGAGTTTACTCTGACCACCACGAGCAACACCCTGGACGTGACGTTCCACTCTGACGAATCCTACACCGACAAAGGCTTCAGAGCCGAGTACAGCGCCTACGATCCCTCCAACCGTGAGTCAACGGTCCTCTCAAACGCCAGACACGTATCAAGACGGGTTCCCGGTGACACACCATCAACACTCAAAGCCTGCCATTACTGAGCGAGACGTCTCTGCTGACTTGCTGCTGCAGCTGAATGACACACAAATAGAGTTTTAGCTTTAGCAGCAGAGCTGTAGAGACTGGCAGAGTGCAACTCGAGGGCTCCACTAATCACAGAGAGCGTGTTTACTGGGTCCATTTTATTTGCCACTGTCAGTCAGGGAACACTCCGCTTTCAATACTCTCTGGTCTTTACGCAGTTTCCCAGTTTGACTGAAATGGATTTATAATTGCTCCGATCAACTGGGACAAACGTTGGCAAAATGATGGATGTCGCAGGCATAAACTGTCACTCCCTGGTGCTCAATTTGTAATTACCATCTATCTCTCTTTTTTCCTCTGTGCGCTCTGTTGTTTTTCATGTCCCTCAGCTTGTCCCAATAACTTTGCCTGCAATACTAGAAGGTGCATCTCGAAAGATCTGCAGTGTGACGGCTGGAACGACTGTGGTGATATGAGCGACGAGATGAAGTGTCGTAAGTTCCACTTGAGCCATCTTTTCCTCCCCTCATTACTATTTATACTACCTCATATATCCTCGTCTCTGCTCCTTTCTAAGGGAATAGTTTTATTTCTTGGCAAAAAGCTCCTTCTTGAGTTTTGGCCAAGAGATGAAAATCGATAGCACTCTCATATCACTTTCATAGCCTGTTAATTAGCCTAGCTTAAAAACCTGAAGAAACACTCGGCTCAAAGATATCTTAATCAGGAGTTTTAACTTTTCTATAATTAATACAGTATGTCATTGTGGTTCTTTTGTTTTAATCTTTGTGTTACTTGCTGGAAATATCAATGATGCTAACGTCTACCAACGCTACTGCAAATACTTACTATAAATGACATGGAGACATGAGTTTTAGTGAGCGGGAGCTAGCTCTTTTCACTTAAAGACAGTCTGTTCTGCAGAAAGCACATGGACAACAAAACCCATTAATGTCTGCAAACCTTAGCGACAGTGTGCTTTGGGAATCATTCACCATACCTGCAGAAGATGAGATCATTATAGTCATGTTTTCCTGTTGATTTACAAGTTTGCAACACATTTAAACTCATGATCAGAGCTTGACACCTCCGGTCTCCATGTGCGGCAGCATAATGACGCTTTGATCTAGCTGGGTGCAGAGGGAGGCTTCGTTATGACTGTGCTGTGTAAACTTAAGATTGGTGCAAAACCCAAACAAACAGTCAGCTTAATCAGTCATGTCACTTCTTTTTGGCTCCTGACATTTGTTTTCTCTAATTACAGCATGTTTGATTGACTTGTGTGGGACAGGAACAGGAAGAGTTTTGGTAAACTTCTGCTTTTTCAGGTTTTTCCTTACAGCTGTTGTCACCTGTGCATTGTTCACTGCAGATTGTGATAAGGACCAGTTTGCCTGTAAGAACGGGCTCTGCAAGCCGAACCTCTGGGTGTGTGATAGGGTCAACGACTGCGGAGACTGGAGCGACGAAACACAGTGCAGTGAGTTTTGCCATGTCACAGAGCACTTTAGGGGGCTTAAGCCTCATTTAATGCTGTGCTAATTGCGCTGCCATGTCCCGGTAACCGAGTCTTGGTCTCTGCGCAGTCATTACTTCATCAGTAATGGAGTTTGTATTCACAGCGTAGCCCAATTTGCTCAGCAGCTGTTTAATCATGTGCTCACCATAAACTGAACTAGGAGACGGGGGCCAGTGTACGCCTCGGCCACGCCACTCCCATCAACGCGCTGGCCTGTTGTTTAATTTAGCCTGTGTTTTGTTTTACTGCCTCCAGGTTGCGAGAGCAACGAGTGGCGTTGCAGTAACGGGATGTGTCTGCCCCAGGATGTTGTGTGTGACCAAAAGGTGGACTGCGAAGACGGGAGCGATGAGGCCAGTTGCGAAACCTGTAAGTGCCAGAATTTAGTCATTTTCAGGCATCTGTGTGTCCAGCTTCTCTTCCTGCCTGTGGTTGTTAAGTTAGCCGTTTTTGCACTTGCATGCTAAACAACCCACATCCCAGTTCACATAAAAGCAAACCTAGACCCTCATTTTTAGAGTTTGCTCAGTTGGTGCCCAGCAGCCCCTAATGAAGTGGATTATTTCAGGGAAAAAAACCTAATTTGTTTGTCGTGGACCAAATGGCTCCCATGTGATCACCACCTTAATCTCCTTTTCAGTCATTTGCGCCTTTGAAAAAAGTTAAGACGGAACCAGATTAAATTCTTAACAAACATAAAGCCATTAACCTTCATCGACAGCTCAATAACAGCCACAAAGATGCTGCACTGAATACCTTATTAATTCCAACCTTTCTTCAGTGTCCACCTGCTCTCAGCTTCACTCTTTCATTTACACAGGCCTATAGGGCACAACAGAGTTTAGTTCTTTAGCTTCAGAGACATTAAACCTTTGCTGGAGTCAATACTCCCAGTCAGCTCTTGCCATAAAAGCTGATTGTGTAGTTTATTATTGGCTGGACTTGGGGATGCTATGAATAGAAACAAGGTGGTCTATTTTTACATTTTTAAAAGTGGTTGTTTCCTAATCTCTTCTGGCTGCAGCCCAGGGCACCTGCACCGAGTTCACCTACAAGTGCAAGAACCAGGTGTGCATTAACAAGCTGAACGCCGAATGCGACCGCATCAACGACTGCTCCGACAACTCGGACGAGGCTGCCTGTGGTAGGAAGCGCTATCCACGTTTTTACACTTTCCAAAGCAGCTAAAGGTGGATCTAATATTGTCACTGTCACTCAGACGGATAATAAAAGAACTGCACACTGGGCTGTCTGTTGAAAAAGAGCCCCAGGCCTTGACTCCTTTATTTATTTCATTTTTCTTTGAGAGCTGCTCTTGTCATCTCTGAAGTTTTTGTTTTTAACTCCATTTAAGCCTGGGGGTCTGATTGTGGTTTTCATTTTACTCTTTTTTTTTTTTTTTTTGGATCTGGCAATATGCCAAAATATGTTATTAGCTGTATGTGATTCCAAACATTCTTAGTCATTTTCACTGCCAAAGTTGTCAAGGAGACTTCATTTACACACACAAAAAAAGAAATCCTTCCTTTATTTTTTCTCTCTCATCAGTCTTTGTCCTTAATCATTGAATTTCAGACTGTGGCACCAGGCCGTACAAGCTGAACCGCATCGTTGGAGGGCAGAATGCCGAGGTGGGCGAGTGGCCCTGGCAGGTTAGCCTTCACTTCCAGACCAGTGGGCATGTTTGCGGTGCCTCCATCATTTCTGAAAGATGGCTCCTTTCAGCCGCCCACTGCTTTGTCACCAGCAGCCCAGCGTGAGTCACGCTAAAACACGGCACCCAGCCATACGTACACAAGCGGATCATACACCACATCTCTTTATTTTTGTTGCTGTATAAACATTATCTTTTATAATTAACAGTTTTCATTTAGGCAGCGTCGTCATAAAGGGTTTTAGCTTTGGGGAGAAAGGCAATCTTTACCCTGGAGAGTGCCATTTTTATACAAATTAGAGGCCTGATAATGCTAATATAAGAAAACCTTGGAAATTTACATTTCCTGCAGGGAAGAAGTGGGGCTGTGTTACTGAGCGCCCTGTAGGTGGAGCACAAAGCATGTAGTTCGACCTGAGCCACCTCTGCTGCTGTTGCGGAGGGGATGTCTTCATTGTCACAGGTTCACATTGACACATTAGCTTAAATGTTCCTTTAGAATAGCTTTCCAGATAAAATGTAGTGTGTTCATCTGCATGTTTCTGCCATACCTGCACATTCTAAATACTGCACTGGATGCTGATCAGATCTATCTGACATCGTTGCTAATGTCTGCCTTTCATGTCAACCTTTTCTGGCTCTTATCATTTCCTGAGCTGACCTGTTGTACAGCAGAGATCATGTAACCACGGCGATGTTACATGCCTTCCACAGGTACCACATTGCAGCCAATTGGCTAACCTACAGTGGCATGCAGGACCAGTATAAGCAAGATGGTGTCATGCAGCGCTCATTGAAGAAGATTATCTCCCACCCGGATTACAACCAGATGACCTTTGATTATGACATTGCACTGCTGGAGCTCAGCCAGCCGCTGGAGTTCACCAACACTATCCAGCCCATCTGCCTACCCGATTCCTCCCACATGTTCCCTGCAGGCATGTCCTGCTGGGTCACAGGCTGGGGCGCAATGCGAGAAGGAGGTAGCATTATTTTGTAGAAGTCTGTTTTTTTTTCTAATTCCCTCACTGTAACTGAATATTTTACTATTTTTGAATGTTTCAATGATGGGCGACCCACTCCACCATTGTTTTTTCCTTTTGCACATTCAGCTCTCATCACAATTAAGACATCCCGCTGCTCCCCCATCCTGCTCACAATTAGCTATTCATCTCCATCCTTCATCTTCTTTCCTGCTGCTTCCTCCCTTCATCTTTCTCATTTCATCTTGTCTCCTTCCTTTCCTTTAATGTCCGTCCCATTTCTTTATCTCTCCCATCATGACATACTTCTCCTGCTCAACCCTCCCTCCTTTTTCTCTCATCTTTTTCTAATCTGCTCTATTCCATTAAGCCTTCTTCTATATACATATATCAAGACAGACACTGGCTCTCCTGGGAAGCCTCTTAAACCTTCATTAGCTAACACTAATCCAGCCCATTAACACCTTTGATGTTGGTGATGAACATCCAGGTCACATGACTGAGCGTTGACCCCTCTGTCCCGCTCCCGCAGGTCAAAAGGCACAGCTGCTGCAGAAGGCGTCGGTGAAGATCATCAACGACACCGTGTGCAACGTGGTCACGGAGGGCCAGGTCACCTCCAGGATGCTCTGCAGCGGATTCTTAGCCGGAGGGGTCGACGCATGCCAGGTGAGACATTCAGCACTGCTGCAGTTTTCCACATCTAATCCCAGTGTGACACCTTGGCTGTGATCATCAGGGAGACTCTGGAGGACCCCTGGTGTGCTTCGAGGAGAGCGGGAAGTGGTTCCAGGCCGGCATCGTGAGTTGGGGCGAGGGCTGCGCACGTCGGAACAAGCCGGGGGTTTACACGCGCGTTACCAAGCTGAGAAACTGGATCAAAGATCAGACAGGGATTTGAGAAAGGCAGGGAGTGCAGTGTGAGGAGAAACATAAGCGTGCCAAAATAATGGAAATGGTGCATTTGAGCTGGATTCAGAGAGGGTCGCTCTAAGATTAGCGTGCAGCACTGAGAATATCGCTGCATGTCCCCAGCTACTCAAAGGCCTTGAAGCACTTTACTCAGTTGTCAAACACCATTTCCCCAACATCCTACCACTCACTAATGCACATAAACCAGACAAAGTTATTACTGATATTTTAAAATACATGAATGTGTACCGTTGTTACCCCCAAATGCATTGCAGAGGAATTAAACTTTAGCGGACTACAGAAATAATAGTTATAGTTTATGAACTAGTTTCATAGTTAGTTTCATTCAAACTAGAAAACATTTGTCCAGTTTATGATTTGTTGAAGATAAATTTAAACAGCTTTCTAAGTGTGTATTGTTATGCTAGAGCTTTCCCTTGTTTTAACATAGTTTTTTCTTAATATTGCCAGCAGAATTATGTTGCACCATGGTATTTCTTAAACTTTTTTTTTTTTAAGTGACATTTTATCATTGACAGTTGCAAAACTCACAGGTTAAGACAAAAAATCTTTAAAGAAAAAAAAAAAAGTATAATATATATACGCCTAAATAAAGATCAGGAGCTGGATGGAAAGTAGAAGATGCGCTAACTGGAATTAGGAAAAAGCTCATGTTTTCTTTGGGAACCAGCTGATTTGGAGTCGGTGTGCTCAATCGGGCAAAAAGTGTCATCTCTTCTGGTCTCTGGAGAATGTTGATGCTCAACCTGCTCCGAGATGTTGATCTGAGCAGGATCTCTCTCTGAGACTATTTTTTATTACATATTTATAGATGTGTATTTGCCTCACCTGCTGTGTGAACATTTTTCCAAAGAAAAGCAGGAGATGAGGATTAGATCCAGCTGGCTTCTGCACAGGTCTCTAGTTAAGCTCAGGGTGTTTATATTTGTCAGCCACGCACACACACAAACACACACACTCACACTTTCAGTAAACCATGATTTTCCTGAAGCAGTCTGTCTCTAACCCCATGAGAAATGACGCTCTTTACAGCTAAGA
>BJFM01001679.1:58946-73946 GCA_016586285.1 Arothron firmamentum
CCATTTGCTGTTTGTTGTTTTAAGCACACACACTTCATCTTGGCTTTATTTATTGAAGGGAAATCAGGAAGCTGTTGAGGACGTTGCTCGGCTAACTTCCTTTAAAAACGTCCTTGTTTAATTGTTAAAAGTGTAAATATGAATTTCTTTAGAGGGAGCGGTCACAACTTTTAGAACTTATTTTAATGTCACCTTACACCGACTGCAGTTTGGATCACAGACTTTTACAACTTTTCTCTTTTGTGTTTGGATGTTTTTGTACAAGTCATGAGAATAAAGCCACGTGATACATTTTATTCCACTTCCTAACTGCATTACCTGTATTATTCATCTCAGGCGAACTCTTATGTTCGTTATAAATGCCCCCGCCGTCACAGCAGAATTGTAATGAGCGTGTAGCGTGCAGCGCTTCTCCTCCCTGCTGCCAGCAGTGTGCCTACCTGGGGAACACGGTTGACAAGACAAACTCACACTGTCAGATAATACCTGCCTCTGTCACAGCTCTATCCTATTACCCTACGAGGTGGGTACACGTACAGTGGGGGGTTCTCCTGTCTCATCTGTCTTCATTAAAAGCCGCGCTCCGCCAAGGGAACGGGAAAATCAACACAGACAGTGCCACTAATTTCTGTATTCATCATTGCTGCGACATGGAAAACCTTATTTGTCCGATGCCGGTCGCCAGGCAGCCGGCACTAATTTTCAAACGGGGACAGTTGTTTATCAGAAATGGGTTTATTTAAATATAAATATGTGTACAAAGGTACAAGCGACGATAGCTTATTTTTAGCAAATAAAACTCTTAATACATTATTAAAAGAACAAATGGAAATTAGTTGTGATCCTTTTGAAAATGAAAAATCAAAGCAATGCAACTGCGTTGAATGATTGATGAAGAACTCAAAGAGGAAAATCTGTGGGTCCAAATTAAGATTACATATGTATATAAAGACTTTACAAGAGAGCAGCTTACACGCTGTACATTAAGGCTTATATAAAATATAAAAATAAAGACAAGCGATGATGTTTCACTTTTCTTTCAACGGACCGCCTGCTAACGGCTTTTTCGAACAAATGGCAGTACAGGCGTCCACGCTAAAACATCCAAGATCCAGAATGCAACAGGGCCAGGCGGAAGAAACCAATGTCTCCAACGTGAAATGGACATGAATACAAATGCTGAGGACTTTTTTTTTTTTTTTTCCACTAGACACGTCATTTGCATGCAACAGAGAGGAAGTATGGACTCGGCCGTTTGTACAGATACTCGGTGTTGCGGGGTAGTACTGTTTCGTGTAAACATGTTTCAGACAATTTTGATTGTGTTGTAGAACTTGGTCTACATTAGGACTGCCTCTACCCCCCCCCCCCACCCCCCACCTGAGCCTGCTGAAGTTTACGCTGCATTCAAGTTTACATTTAAATTCAAGATTGCCACTGTTTCACCTTTTTTTTTTGTTTGTTTTGATTGTTCGGGTCAGGACTACTCAATTCGATTCAATTTACAGTCAGGACTAGGTACCGTAAGGACGGTTACGATCAGCCTCAGGCCCGGCCACGTTCAGTTATCACCATCTTTGGGTTTTCACGCCCTCGCCTCATCCACCATCGTATGACGCTGTTCACATACAGTCCTCTTTACAGTGAAGGCAAAATTACACATTCTCTTTCTTTCTTCAACAGCAAGCAATGCTGTAAAGTCCAACATGTTGGGGTTCCTCAACAGAAGAAGCTCCGGGAGCACGGCTCAAGCCAGTGTTCCATCGCTGATTAGGCTCCTCTGACTGCACAGCGCCCGCAGCGCTCGCCGGTCAGTGGAGCCCGCCTGTTGTGCAGAATAGTTTATGCCTGTCTCTGGAAAAGCTCAGACGTTTGCTGACAGTAGACACAAATGTGCTTGGAATTCCTTTCGCATGCCAACAGAACAAAACATGATGGACAACAACAGGTTCTTCGTTTCTCTTTTATACCTTACGTGTTTCATATCTTGTGTTAAAGTCTTCAAAAGATTTTTTTCTTAGAGGTCACCTTTGACGAAGCGTCGACACAAACTGAACTCTGGAAGGCAGGTTTATGGCCACCCGAGTGTGAATTTTTCTCGCTTGGCCCTCGCTTTGAGGGAACATCTCCACTGTCGTCGCCAGTCTTCATCCCAGAAGCTGAGCAGTTTGTCGTCAAAGTGTTACAACAAAGGAAAGTTGGTCATCCCACCAAACACTGTCCGAAGGCGTCCTTGAAGGACCGTCCAAGGAAAGAAAGTCTTAGTGTGTGTTAGTCTGGCCCACACGTGTGTGGAGATGACGATGGTTAACTACTCGCTGCTCTTGCTCATCCCAGCTGTCCGATCAGACGTGTGTCTGCATGCGCTGCGAAGGCCTGCCGTAGTCAGACTGCTGGGAGGACACTTGCGAGGAGGCGTAAGAGAAGCGGGAAGAGCTGGACACCTTGCTGGCCTGATCCGACTGCTCGTACGCGTCCATCTTCTCGAAGGAGGCGGGCTTGACGTAGCTGGTGAAGGCGCGGCCGTAGGTGGCGGGCAGGTAAGCGGAGCCGCTGTAAATCTGGTCAGCGGGGTAAATGCTGGCCGGCTGGCCGGACTGCTGCTGCTGCTGCTGCTGCTGCTGCTGCTGCTGCTGCTGGGCAGCTTGCTGCTGTTCGTATGCGGTTCTGCCTGCTGTGGTGGTCGCGTATCTCTGAGAGAAGTCATATATACGCGGCTGGGTGCCGTGCTGCCCATACACAGGGCTGGGGGAGGGCAGCTGCGATGGAGTGTAGACTGGTCGGGAATTGGGCACATATTCGGAGAACCCACTTCCGCGGATGTGGCGGTCTTCGTGACCGCGGACCTTGTAGTAACCATTAGTGGGATCCTAACAGAAGAGGGGGAAAAAAAGAAGTTTCCATCATTCAGGTTGGTGTTTGTCACTCTCTCTAGAGGATTTTCAAGTGACTAGTTTCTGTTTTACCTTGATGTCCGATCTCTCGTCCTCCTCCTCTTCCAGGAGGTCGCTGTGTTCTGTGCGTGACGTCCCTGGAGACTCGCTGCTGTTGGGAGCCTGAGGGAACACCGAGCACATTTGAGGAGTTACTGAGAGAACCAAACAGACATCATAACCTGTCACATCCTCTCAAAGCCTTCATTCATGTCTGCCACACAGGTACAGTCAGCAAAGGCACTCACCATCGGCTCTTTGACGTCCTCCTCATCGTCGTTGCTGCGAGGAGTGTTGTGATCACTGTGCACAATCTGAACTCTGATGTCGCTCTTGGAGAGACGAGTGCACCTTTTACCTGAGTGGATTGAAAATAAGAGAGGCTTTATTTCACACTCCCCGGCACAAATTACAAATCAGACTTGAGCACGTAGAGCAGTTCTGAGCTCACGCGCGGAAACGGCTTGAATGTGAATGGTGTGCAACAGAATCGGCTGTTGACCCTCTTGCCCATACTGACCGTTAAGCTCACCTTTTCCTGTGTGCCTGCAGCAGAGACAGACCAGAATGATGACGCAGATGAGCAGGACACAGCCTCCAGCGACCGCTCCGCTGACAATTATCAGCATGGGCAGCGCTTCTGTCATAGAAAATGGCACAGGGTGGGTTAGGGTGGGAGAGGGGGTGGTGACATGAGTGATAGCAGAGCATAGGTGCCAGAAGTTGCAGAAGAAGTAAAGATCTATTTGTGGAGCTAATCCCAGAAACATTACCAGGTGAGTGAATCCATCTGTGCTAATCCCAGGCCTCCCCGCAGCAACCGTGTGAGCACGTGTGAGCATTCTGATACCCCCCCAGCCCGACTATTGCACCTAAGCTCTGAGAGCACGGTAACAAGGTCTGACATGCAATGAAGCAACAGACAATAATGTAATTAGAGATTCCAGGAGATACCAGCTCCATTTCTCTGGAGAGCCCGCTTTGTTGGGCTAATGGAAATAGCTGGCAAGGACCTGATTTTTGGTGTCCTCTGCAACAAAAGCTCTCACAAGCATGGATGAATTCATGTGGCTGCCTCATTTTAAGACCACTTCCAGGGGGGCTGTGGGCTGAGACGCCAAACTCAGCCCTGTGATGCCGACAGACAGCACAAGCCCAGCTACAAACACGTGTGACTTCCTCTAATTGACTTTTGTCCCCCGCAATCAATATCTGTGTTATGGGGCAAACATATTCATTAAAGGAACCATCTGCTGATTAAATCATATTGATTAGAGGAGTATAATTAAGATAAGCACAAGACATCAGCGCCGCTTTCACCTAATCTGGCCACCTTCATAGCTGGGAAAGCAGCGATCTGGCTTTTTACAGCTTTCAGGGAGGGATTTGTGCCAGCCTGATAGCGATGCTTCATTATCCAGCTGAAAGTCTCAGGTGTGCAGACAGAGGAGATGCATGAAGCTCACATTCCAGATGAGCAGTAAGTTCAAATTATAACACAAATAACTGTTGACCAGTAAATGAGTTTCAGTGACAGTGGATTGAGGATTGTGACTTCTCCTTGTTAGTACCTACTTTGCTCCCTTAGCATGACCGGGGCCGTGTCGGTGCCGAAACGGTTCCAGGCCGTGCAGTTGTAGCGCATGTCGAAATCCTGTGCCAGGGTTTTAGACAGCACCAGCGAGGACACCACTCCGTGGTCACTGGTGACCGTCTGCACCGAGTAGCGGCCAGAGGAACCTGATGACAAGGTCATGTCTCCGAAGGTCCACACCTGCAGAGAGGAACGGGAGAAGAAAGGACGTGGGCTAAGTTGCTTTTCTCTGACGAATTCCTCGCTGGTGGGTGGAGTAATGGCCTGCTCATGTGTTGATCCTCAGATCCCTGTCCACGGCGCACCGAACACCAGCTTTTCTCTTCCATGTTGCTGACCTCTAAGACGTGCAGCTCACAGGCTGGTATTTAAGCTGCCTCCCACGTCTGCCCTACAGGTGAGGCCTAAGGAGGTTTAGGTAGCTGCACTGAGAAACGAGGCTCCTCTTTACTGTGTGTAGCCCTGGGGCAGCGGGGCACCTGTCTCTCACTCCTCCTCAAACCCTAATTATCCTCCCTCAGCCCAGTATACGCTAAGCAGTTCAACGGGGTCAGCCTCACAGGTTGCTAATTGAATGCAGTTTGGCTGAAATCTGCAGGAAAGCGGTCTCCTGCAGCTCGCCCAAGTCAGCCACCACCCTCCCCCCCAGTCAACGCGAGTACAATTACAGCCCGGAATATGTGCGTGTATCGGCGTTTGTCAGCGTGCGGGGCCGTAGACACGCTGGAACAAAAGGCGTGAAGGTGAGGTCACGGATAAAGTCTCAGTAACGATAGGGCTCGGGTGGGTGTGGCCAGAGGTAACGCAGAGCTTCCACCTCAAAAAGACAAGGGAAGGACAATACAATACAATACAAACAGGAAGCTCACTTACAATCTTATCAGGTGGGGGGCTGCTTCCCACTCTGCACTCCAGTTTGCCCTTGGAGTGCTTGACGGCATGCTGGGTGGTGTCTGCTGTGATGATAGGCGGGCCTGGTATCAAGCAGAAAGCACAAATGAAGTACAAAAGTCAGAGGGGAGCAGATAATTTAATTAAAGAAGATGGATGTATGAAAATGGTGAGTAATATTAAATTGGGGCTGCGCATTTTAATGATTCAGGGCACCGTATATCAAAATAATTTGACAATTTATCAAAAAACTCACCATTTACAGTTAGAGTGACATCTCGTTCTGCAACTCCAATTCGGGGCACTATGGCCTTACACGTGTATGTTCCAGCGTCCTCCTGGGTAACAGCCTTCAGCTGCAAGGTGTTGCTGTTGCTGAGCACCTAGTGAGGAATCAAGAGAGGAAGATGTACGTGTGAGGGCGTTGGAGAGAGGGGGAGAGAGAGAGAGAGAGAGAGGCTGCTCTGGCGAGCCCACTCACTGTGGAGGCAGTGGAGGTGGGCAGCCCATTGTAACAAATGCCGGTGGTTTGGGCTTAATTTCGTTGTGAAGAGCTTTAATCACGGCATTAAGCTCTCCGGCCACCGCTGAGTGACCGCGCCGCCGAGGAGATTGTTGTAATTAAACTGCGGGGACAGAGCTGAGTGCACGACGGTGTGAGCGGGCCCTGGCCTTTAGAGCCGCTACTCACTCACTCCTTAGCTCATTGATCCTGTCATTCCATCACGCTGTGATTAATCCATTTACCCCTGCCCCCTCCCTCGCTTCAACCCCCACTTTGCTCTCTCTCCTTTTTTTTTTTTATTCCAACATACTTGCGGAGTAACCCAATTAATCCATTACTCATAGCTGCATCGGGGACAGTGGCCGGGGGTGGATTAGAAAAATGTCTGCAGTGTTTCCCCCCCCCCCCTCGGAGGAGCTGAAAGTGCTCACAGTTTGGAATGACAGCATTGCTTTTGCCACTCCCACAGCCATTTTTCTTTTCTTTTTTTTTTTAACTCTCCAGCATCACTTCAGAAATTATATTAGTTTCCAGGAGCTCCTGTGGGATGTCTCTGCTGATGGGCGAGTACGTGCTGAAAGGTTTTTTCGCAAGCGATGATGCTGAGTGAAGGTGGAAATGTCACATCTGTTCCACCTGCGAAATTGACTTTGTGGAAATGGACACTCAAGTGCAGTCGAGCAGATCTGTTGCTCTAAAAGTTGCCATCGCTGTTGTAATATTGTTATTTCCAATCAAATCGTCGCCTTCTGCTTGGCGTTCGGCTAATTGATGGACTGCGCTGATGTGATGCCGACATGTGCTCTGATGCGGTATAAATTTGCCGTAGACAGTCTGCGTGTGTGTGTGTGTGTGTGTGTGTGTGTGTGTGTGTGTATGGGGGTTGGGATTCATCACATCAGCAAAATGCACATCTGATAAAACAAAGCGCCTTTGTCAATTGAAAACAGAAGGACTGGATCAGTGCCTGCAGACACCATCACCATGCCCCGTTTGTTTTTGTTCACGCTCCCAGTTCAGATCCTGCATCCTTGGTTCCTACAACCTGATTGGCTGTTGACAGTCCTGCAGCGTGTCAGCGAGCCTCTGGAGTTGTGAATTTGATGTATAGATTTCACGCAACGATGACAGGTGACGGCTGATCAAACAGCGATCTGGTTTCTGTCTCGGGGATTCGTCGACGAGCTAGAAGAACCGCTGCCGAGCAGAAGAGCAGCGCGAGTGCTGCGGTGAGTGGTGTTTGATGCCTTACCACGATAGATCCCTGCTTCGTCCAAGCTAGGGTCAGGGGAGGGTTTCCAGTCCAGGCGCACGTAAAGGCCGCATCCATGCCCACGTCCACCGTCATGGGCTTGGGCTCCGACAGAAGCCTGGGGCCGACTGAGGTGAAGCGGCAAGGTCAGCGGATTACGATCGGGGAATCCCGGTGAGATTAAATCATTTTGTAAAGCCACACTCACACTGGACATCCACCAGGGTGCTGACGTTGGTGCTGCCCACAGAGTTGGACACCTCGCAGGAAACGGGGTCTGTGAAGTAGGAGTAGTCCACCGTCACCTCCAGGCTGTCCCCATTCGCTTCAGAGATGGGGACTCCTCCTTTTGACCACCTGGGACACACGATTAATCACATTACACAGCTGCTCTGGGTTCACCAGACAGATTTAATCGTCCGTATCATTGTGGCCATTAGCCGATTCAGAGCTTGTGCCAATCAGAATTAAATGCTGCCAATCAAGCTGCCATTAATCCCACCGGCTCCACTAAACCTATCTAGTCCTGCTTCACTCGTCGCTTTTCTCAGACACCTAGTGGCCAGAACTGGTGACTGGATCCCTTGTAAGGAACAGAAATGTAACAGATCACGGTTACCTGTAGCCAGTGATTTCAGGATTGGCCGAAGCCGAGCAGATGAACAGAACCTTGGCTCCCTCGGTCACAGTCTGAGGCTGCACTGATAATGTTACCGCTGGGGGATCTGTAAGAAAGAGAATTCAGGTAGCCATTAAAAAAAAAAAAAAATCAACAACTTATAAGCGCTTGTGTGTTTTACAGGAAACTGGTATGTGGGACACTCACGCTGGACGTTAATAGTGACTGATATCTGTCGTCCGGCGGGGGCGGCTGGGTTAAGAACCCTGCAGGTGTAAGTGCGTCCGGTGTCGCTGTCCTCGGGGATGATTGGAAGCAGACTGACAGCATTCTCCCTCTTCCCATCATCTATCAGCGTCTGTGGAGTCGCACAACGGAGTATCTGTGAGCTCATTTACGGTGAGTCTCCATCACAATCCATCAGAGCTGAACCTGAGCTCACGTGTGACACACTTACTCTTATTTTCTTCTTGGGTGAGGCATTAAAATTGCTATCATGATGTCTGCTATGGCAGATAAATCACATGGTTTATGATGCAGCAGGGGATATTGTGCTGTTTCCACATTTCTGAGAGTGTTCCCCCGTCAGCGCTCCTTGTTTGTCATCATCTTTTAAATCTATTTACTGCTCACAGAAATCAATACGCCTAAGTGAGGAAAGGTGTAGATTCTCAGGATATGGCTCGGTGCTCCTTTGCTTTCTTCCTAATACGCCCACACACACAAAGAAAACCCTCTGATGCCTGCGGTGACTGAATGCTTTTTTGGGGGGAGGTGACAGTCAGGAAGAAGTGCCACGCTTCTTTGAAAAGGAAGGGCAAGCCGTGCCTTTTCCCTGGACATTCAAATCGATGCCTTCACTTCCTCCGACTTTCAGAAAAAGCATTTTTATGCTGGATCAAATCACATCACTTACAATCTCTACTCAGGCAAAGTGTTTTCTCTCTCTCTCTCTCTCTCTCTCTCTCTCTCTTTATCTCTCTCTCTCTCTCTCTTTCCAGGCTTCTTAATTTTCTGTTTTTTTTCAGTCCATATTCCTTTCCTATTTCTATCTTCCTCTCCCCTCATCTTCCACCCCTCCTCCCAATCTTTCCCCCCCTCGCCTCTTGCTGCGGACCGTCATGTCCTTAAATGTGGCGTTTAGCGTCGTTTAGCGTGGTCAGAGAGCATGAAAAATGTGACACTTTCCCAGCCGCGGCTGGCTCACGCTCCGGCGCATCTCCATTGTGCTGCTGCATTGTTGTGGGTGATTTCTCCTCTGCAGAAACTCTACTGTATGAAACACTCATGCCTGTCTGAGCTTTGGCATGCTCCAGTTATGCTGTAGTGTCGCTGCATTAGCGAGCAAAGGGGAGTGGAGTGGGTTAGAGGGTGGTGGGGGTGAGGGGGGTGAGGGGACATGGTGGGAGTGTGTGTGTGTGTGTGTGTGTGCGCCAGGCTTGAGTGAAAATGGGAGGGGGACTGCAGAGGGTGAACAGACAAATTGTGTGAAAGAAGGGTGATGAAAAGGGGAAAAAAAACCCTGTGAATCCATGAAAGAATGATGGCAAAAATAAAAAACCTACAAAGAAGCATTTTACCCTGAAGAGGAATTTTTCTATCCTGAAAGGCTTTAAATTTACTTTTACCCCACTGTTGGGTTCTGTAATAGCATTCCGCTGTGGGTGATTGAATGATAAGACTGGCCATGGATCTGCTTCTCACCGCACCTTGGAATAAATTGCAGTTTCCATGACCTCTCCATCTCTGTACCAGGTTATCTCAGCGGCGGGTTTGGCTCCAGAGGCTCTGCAGGTGAGGTTGTGTGGTGTGTGGGCCTTGAGATGGACGAGAGGTCCGCCTTCCACCACGGGGTCTGAAGGCGGGACTGCAAAGCAGAACAAGCATATAACTCAAAAACAACAAAGGGAAAGAAAGTCATTACAGCTCAAGGCTAGCACAAAACCACAAAGAAGTCACCCCGATATTGAGTTTTCTGCTGCTCTTAGCTCGGCGTCAATATATTGAAACAGCAAAAGAAGCAAACAATATCTCCTCAAGGCCAAGTGTCTGTTAAAGGAGGTGCAGGTTTAGATGAAAACAGCACAGCAACACTGGCTGTGGGTTTAAAGAAAAATAGTCAAAGTTATTTATTTCCTTTGTTGGGAGTAACATTATTACACCATTTGCTCTTACTGTTGCAGAGTGATGTTTCGACTGAATTGCTTATTTGTTCATTTATTTGCATGGTTTCTCATGCACCACTGGCACGCCAAGCATGCCATCCCTGATGAAGGCGTCTTTCCCCCTAACCAATAAGAGAAGGTGTAAACATGGGTTTGCACTGGCCTTTCTTGCTCCCTCCACCGAACCAATTTCACTTTGTGTATCTGAATTGTCAGAGGTCCTTCCGCTGCTGCGGCACAGACACTAATGGAATCCGAGTGCCAGGTGATTTTAATTTCCATGCCGATTCCCCTGACTGCACTCCTGCCGCTGACTCCTTTGACTGTGTGCGATTGCTTCGGTCTCATCTGGCCAGAATGTTTTACACACACATGCACAGGACCATTTCCCCTCTCTCCCTTGAAGATATAACTTCAACTAATCCTCCTGAGTAATGCACCCATTTGTAATACCGTGCTGAAATACGCCATATGCTCATCAACCACGAGCAATGGAATAAGAGCTCAATGTCCATGTGTTTTTGTTTCTACGTATGTTTATTGCTTGGGTACCTATATGTGAGCATCTTTCCAGCTATGTGTGGGCGTGTGATGACTGTACTGCCTTGCGCTGCTCGGAGAGGTGGGCTGGTGAACACAGGTGTGATTTCTAAATCTTCCTTTGAGTAAAATGGGTTTTTTTTGTTGTTTTTTTTCCATACTGCTGCTGATCTGATCACCTCTCTGGGCTTGTTTTCACCTCCTGTCGCCTTAAACTCATGCATCACAGTGGCAACAGATTGCATTGGCGTGCGATTCTCTCCTCTAATTGGCTGCTTCTGTCTGTTCTCGGGTGCTTGCGTGGACAATTGCGGGGACTAATTAACGAGTGATGTTCCTTCGGGTGCCAGCAGATGCCAGCAGTGCTTTGCTCATTCCAATTCCCAGGAGACCCAGCCCTCCTTCCCGCCTCGGCCCTCCCGCACCTCTGAACGTCTGCGTGAAGTAGATCACTCACATCATGTTAATGTTAAAAAAACAAAAAACAAAAATAAAAACAACGCCTCACTCTTGACAAATGTCGTAGCTCACTGTAAAATGTGCTAACGGTGCAAACGCGGACTTTCAAGTAGCCGCGTGAGTCATTTATGACTATAGCAATCACATTATCCAAGACATCCATAGTCTTGATTACCCCTAGCTGCAGCACGCTGGTTGGGCTAAATTGTTTGGGGTGTTTTTGCACTACACTCTGACCTTTAACTGCTGTAAACCAGAAAAGATATAAAATAGGCGTAGCTTTGATTGACACAAAAACATCTTAGTTAAAGAAGTCTAAAGCGCTTGATTTTTTTAACCGTTTTTTGCAGTATTTACACATGTTTCGTGCCAACGTGCTGCTGTGCTGGGATGAAGACGCTCCCCTGATTGTTGCCCATCACTGCCAGCTTGCAGGCTTTGGCACAAAGGGATGGCTGTGAGGATCATGCGTGTATCTTACCTAGTACAGTGAGCTTGGCGCGGTGGGAGCGCAGCCCTGCCTGTGTTGCCTGACACTCGTACACCGCGTCATCTGCCAACTCTGCTGAATTGATCAGCAAGCTGTGCTCGCCTGATACCGGGTCACCCATTAAGGAGTAGCGTGTCCAGCCTGCGTGAAGCCAGCACAGAGTATAGAGTCAGAGACACAAACTGACCGGCGCACACCCAGCGCATAATGAAAAGAATATGAAATGAACAGATTTGTGGCTCGAACAAAGAGGAGGGAAAGTGTGGCAAGAATCTGTAGGACGCAAATAAAATGGAGCAGCACCTCCCCAAGCCAGGAATTGAGCTGTTTTCTTTTGCATGGGGTTCAAAATTCAACGGGGTGGGGGGGTGGGATTGGGCTGCTGCGTGAGGAGTCTGTCCTTTAAACACAGAACCAATAAAGATGGGGGTGGCTGGGGTCAAGAGGAAAGCTCTCCACCTTCTCTCTACTCTGCCACACATTTAAATGTCAGTGTGTGACAAAAGACAATTGATTATCTACCTTCCCTCAAGACCCTTAAAATGCTAAGCGTCAAATTAAAGTCTGGTATGTGCAGCAGCAGCGGACGTGTCTGCAGCACGTTCTCTGCACTGTTTTGCGTGCTTGACAGAGAAAGAGTTAAAAAGGGAGCTGATATATAAATGTGGGGGGTCAGAAATGAGTGGATGGAATCTTACCTGGGAGGTCTCTCTCTCCACCCAGTGCCAGGCCATCTTTGGTCCACTGCACCATCCCACGATATCCAACGATGACACAGGGCAGGGTGACTGATTGACCAGATATCACCACCTGGTCCTGGGGCTGCTGGGAGAAGTAGGCAGCATGTGTGGTGGCTGTAGGAGAGAGGGATAAAGGCACGGATGTGAATAAAACATCTCCAGAGCTTCACATTTCTCACCGATTCATAGAAAACTGCACTGAAATACTCAACACTTGATAGGCAGGATGTTGTTGAAAAAGAGAATGTGCAGAGTTGGTGGAGGAGGCAGAAAAAAATAAATTGTGAAAATGAAAATTGTGCTGTAAGTAATATGAGGAAGAAAAATAAGTAAAAGAAAGCAATCTCAAGTGAACTGATTTGCTGCTTTCCCACATGCTGAGTGAAAAGAAGAGTAAATATACATGCATTTTCCCTGTGAATGCGGTCTCTTGCAGAAAGCGTCAGCTGCGATTCATAACTTATTTACCTCTTTCCCAGGGCCATATGGTTATGTACTTGCTAACATGAGGTAACTTATTTTGTAGGGGGAGCTCCGCCACTCTTTCAGTGTGCTTTTGTAAAAATGGATGTTAAACAATCTAAACTCCATTAAAGACCTCGGGGGAGCCATCCGTCTCTGAGAGTCTGCAGGGACACCTGCCGCCATTCTGCCGTGGTGTTTAAGTGTGACGCGCGGTCTCGCCGGATTGGCTGGCCCGCCTTCAGACTCAGAAAAAGGCGTGAAGGTGGGATTCTCTGTTCCAACTGTTTGAGCCGCCATGCTAAAGATTGAGTATTACAAACCCTACTGGCAGGGAAAGATGGCAGGTCTCCAGAGGTAACTAATCCATAGGGTGAGGTGAGGAGGGAGGGAGGGAGGCAGTTGGTTAGTTATCTAAGTGTCTGTGTGAGTTGGAAAGAGGGCTTAAAAAACCCTCTCATTCTTCTTCAATTTCTTTGTTGCTCAGTGGAGAATGGAAGGGAAGGGGGACAGAAGAAGATAAAGAGGGTTCTATTCAGCATGCTAAGCCCCCCCTGAAATGCTTCTCTTGGTGGGAGTGCTTAAACAGACAGGCTCGCCCCCCCAACCCCCAATGAAGAAAGGCACTGAAAGGAGGGCAACATACGGCGGCCAGAGACGCGCTATTGTCCCCTTGTCCCTCTTTTTTAATAGGCCTCTTCATTTCCAATCAATCCTGCTAAATGCAAGTTTAATAGCTTTTCAATAGCAGCTTTCCCCCCAGAGGGTAGCGGGGTAGCTCTCTCTCACCACTTTTCTCTTTGCCCATCGCTTCCCCCCCCTCTTTCGCCCTCTTTGCTCTGTTTTTCCTTACTTTTCAAAGATGGGGGGGCTACTGAGGTTGTTAGCAGTGTTTACTCCTCACTCAATTATTCACTTCATCTCGGGGTGCACTGCGGCCTGAATCCTGCCCCTCTCGCTTTGCACCCTTCTGTCTGTCTGCCAGCAGCACACTGAAGCTGCGGAACAGCCAGTTCATCAGGAACCTGAGTCTTTTTCTCTTGGCTTAGGCTATTGTGGTTGCCGATAATGGCCTCGAAACCAATTTATGATTTTCCCCTGAGGTGAAACATACGTTGATACATATGTTAGATGGATCAGAAAAAAGCCACACAACAATAGTTGTTAGTTCAGTCCGAATTCTTTTCATATATTGTGTTTCTATCAAGCCCAGGAGGCTAACAGGTATGTGTGTCACACACTGTGCATCAAAAGAGCCAAATTCCAAAGCGTCAATGAGAAGTGAAGCGTCTTCCAGCTCAGGCTATTAGGCGTTTAGCGAGGGCTGGCATTTTCCCATCACACCTTCAGAAAAGCAGATTTTACAGTCTGCCAGCCCGTCCCTCACATTCTGCCGTTATGAGCTGTTGAGCGGTTTCATTTGTCTTCTCCTCGCAGAGCAAGTTGAGGACTTGCCACTTCTCCTCGCAGCGCCGCGAACATTTTTAAACGCCTCGCCCGGAACATCTAAACGCTCACAATGGCCCGTAATTCGCTGCATTGGTTGATTGTTCGGATGGATTACTTGCACCGGATTGTTTCTCTTTTACTTCACCCACACATGATTTCTCATGCTCACATATGGCAATTAACAGCACGCGCGAATGCAGGCACACAGATATAGAGCGCAGAGTACGGCTGTGGCGAATGTCTTCACACCATGAGTGATTCATTGCTCTCCAGATCCCACAATAAAACGAGCTCCACAGAACATCTTGACTGGCTAATGACTCATGCCAGATTCCTTTAATTCCTCCTTGCTGAATTAGACAATTCTTTGACGGTGTATTAGCAGCTTAATTACATGAATGCGTTTCTGACGGGACGAGGAGGAGGAACAGAAGCAGACAAAGAAGCGGCAGGAGAGACAGTTGGGAAAACTGCGGAGCCGTGGGTGTGAAGCAGCGTGTTCTTGGTGCGCCGCGATGTCACGGTCGCACATGGATGTGCAGGAACAGGGGAGCGGCGTGGGTCCAAATGACGAGCTTGTCTTTTGGCTGCAATTGAATCACGTTTGAAAAGGAAGATGTGAATCCCATTCACGCAATGCCCCTGCGGTGGATGCAGTTTTAATCACAGCACCATCTTAAATGGTACGCTAGCACATGCGCATGTGACAGATTAATAGGGAAACATTCAAGGTCGTTACAAGGCCCCTGAACTTTAGATTTACTGTAGATGCTTCTTCATAGAATAATTTCTCTTTTTTACTTTTATTGTGCATGTGAATGTGTGTGCGTGCGTGCACTTTTCCAATCCTCGCTTACAAGGTCAAAACACATTTGGCCTGATGCATTTAAATCCGGATTTC
>BJFM01001679.1:90273-113033 GCA_016586285.1 Arothron firmamentum
CACACACACACACACACACACACACACACACACACACACACACACACAGGGATCGCCCTCTCCTCGCCACCAGAACGCAAGTGCCACCCCGTGAAGGGTGACCCGTTCATCCAGCAACGATCGCATTTTACAATAATACAGAGGACCAGAAATTCACATTTTCTGCGTACTTTGCCATCTTCGACACTGTTTTTGTTTAGATGAAGCCCGCGCTCGCAAACTTGGTGAAGGAAACGATGCGGAGCTCTCCGAGGCGCCTCACTCCGCAGATCTTTACTTTAGCTCAACCTCGGAAGATTCCTACCTTGTGACAAAAGATGGTCCGGTACGCACGTACACCAAGATCACTTCAGAGTGGGAAAACCTCTCAAGTAAAACTTTCCTCCTCGTGCGCTCGCCGCAAAATAAAGCAGAAAAACACTCGCGGCTGCACCAAATTACGCAGTGCCACTATTGCCCGTAGTCCCAGGTGGGCTCGCAGACAGTAACACCTCCCGATAGAAACACTAATTCAAATCTAATTACAAGCAATTAACAGCAGTGGATTGTAGCACTGCAGCATATCAGCTGCCCCCCTGTTTAACCGCCGGCTGGATGGCTTGACGCAGCGCGCCAGTGCGGAGCGCCGTGCACCCCGTCCGCATGAACAAAGTCTCGATTGTAACAGACAAAAACATGACTTACCCGTGACCATAAGGCAAAGGATGAGGTAAGAAGCCGTCATTTTTGGTAGATTTGGCCGCTGAATGGGTTGCGTGAAAGGATTATCTCTGTGTCTCTGCGACTGAGCTGCTTGTGGTTCCGCCGCGGCGCCGGGCTGTCACCAGACTGACGAGCGCGCTGGGGTTGCCTCAAGCAGTAGCATCCAGGGTAAAACCAAGTCTGCGTGGTCCGATCAGCCTGGAGAACCTCTGTTAAGAGCGCATCTCCGCAGGTAGTAACTTTTTCGTCCTGAATTAGCGTGTTTTCCTCGCGTGCCCGTTCCCCGTTACGCAGGCACACCTCTCATTTGGAGCAGTCCATGAACGAGTGATGCCTTTCACTTCTCCACTCTTTTTCTTTTTTTTTTTTTTTAACGCGCAGCGTTCCAGAGCGATTTCTCCTGACCGGCGATGCGCAGTGATGAACCCCGGCGAAGTTAACTGTCGCCGCCTTTGCTGGAGTCTTCCACTCTCTCTCTCTCTCTCTCTCTCTCTCTCTCTCTCTCTCTCTCTCTCTCTCTCTCTCTCTCTCTCTCTCTCTCTCTCTCTCTCTCTCTCTCTCTCTCTCTCTACCCGTTAATCACTCTTGCCACCGGTAGAAATGCGCACTGGCAGTCATCTGGTGGTGGTATCGGGGTACCAAATGTATTTGAGGGCCGAAGTCGGTGCAGCTCCCCTGCCTCAGATGCAGGGGGAGGAGGAGGAGGGTGCTCACACCCTGCCATTGGCTGGCCCCAGCATCATGGGGTGGGTCTTTTAAACACATTTCCATGTTAAATCACTGCCTCGCAGTTTTTTGGGTGAAGCAGCCCACTGAGACCAGAATGTCACCCATTCATAGGCAGAGTGTGAAGACTGTTGCTCAAGTATTTGCTCTACTGATGCTGAAGATATCTTGGAGGCATCGATAATGCACACATATATTCCTCCCCTGTAGTCTACAGAGTTTTCCAATCTTTCCGCTGCAGCTTTGTGATTTAGCCAGCCCAACAGCTGGAGTGATATTTTACACATCACTCACTTTCAGGTGGAGGTGATATCATCTTGCCAGCATAGATCAGCTCTGCTTGTATCTTTGTTTCGCTTGTCTTCCCGCCTGAATGAAAGTTTTTGTTGTCAATCGTGGGTCAATTTCTAATTACCAGGACACTTAACTATTGAAAATGAGAATCCAGTTCGATTTGTCATCGCCCAACTGATCTGCACATGTAATTAAGGCACATTTAGTTGTGCTGAATTGGCTGCAGCTGTTTTGCCAAATGGCCAAAATTTCCTGACTCGATGGGGACATAAATCCGCTTCCTTTACTTTGTTGTTTTCAGTCTAATCAGACAAACGTTGACAGAAATATTCCAGAGATACTCATCACGGCAAGCAGAACCTCGCTGAAACAATTTTATTCACACCGTTTGATCTAAAACAGAGCTGGCTCTTCCGTGGCTCAAGTGGGTGCTAACGCAAGGAGCAGAGAATCATTATATCTCAAACAAAAGCTAAAGGGCTGTCTAAAAAAAGATGAGAACAGCCGACGATCGCTCGCCTGTGGCTGTTTGTGTGACTCCTCTTTGTAGCTGCTCATTAGTTATTCAAGCATCTATTGATTAACCAAAATAATAGGTCTCACAGTTATCTGGTTAGTCAGGCTTTCACTTCCATGTGTATTGTAGCAGCAGCAATTTAATGTTGACATCACCCCCCCTGCTCCACACACACAGACACACACACACACACACACACACACACACACACACACACACACACACACACACACACACACACACACACACACACACACACACACACACACACACACAGCTGCTCTGTTAACTCAGCCAGGTGGTTGCTCTCCATAACACCGTAAAAAATTCATCAAAGTGTGAAAAACTGGATACAGAGGACTGGAGCATGTGCAGCTTCCTGACGGCATCACACACAAGAACACTTTCTTTCTTTTTTTTTTTTGACATTTCTGTGCTGTGTTTAATTAAAGACGGAAGCGTGCAGTTAGGGCGAGGATTCACCCCCACCTCCCCATGCACGTACACACTTCACACTTCACACACACTTCACACACTCCACCCCGCCCTTCAAACAGTAGTTTTTAAACCCCGGGGCCGGCCTTCCTGTTTATTGCCTCCCCGTAATGCAAACATAAGGGTCCCCCGCCAGTAAACACATGTTGATGGAAGAAACAGCTTGCACAGCTGGGAAGCCGAGTCAGGTTAGAGTGAGGGGGCACGTGGGTAAATTAGCATGTTGGAATGAGTGTGTGTGCAGGAATGGGTGTTTGTTGTGTCAAGTCGTATTTGGGTGCTCATAAGTTGTTCAGTGGGCCTTTTATTTATTTTTGACTCTTAGACTCCACTGAGTGTGTTTCAAACCAGCAATGAGCAACTGGAGGGAGGGGCTTGAGTGAACAGTAAAACAGCAGGAGAGGGGGCCTCCCTCGGCTGTCCTGAGATAATAAACTCAACGTCCATTTCGAAGAGAATGTCACCAGAAAGGACGCTGCGATTGAAATGTATGATCTCCTGCGTTTCGCACAGATGGACAGACAGATGAGGCACACACTGGTGTTGACTGAAGCCAGTGGTCTTAATTATACTGGCCTCTCTGGCATCAAATAGAGGGTGCCCATATTCCCCAAGCTTTTGTGCATGTGAATAATTAATGACTGAAGGGGGGGGTTCAGCCTTAGGTTTATTAATAATAAATATGATTTGATATTTACTAAACTGTTCACAGAGAGAAAGAGGTGACAGTTAAGATGTCTTTTGCATGGTAATTGTAAGGAGGTAATAAATAAGGCATGACATGGAGATATATGGAAATGATATTTGCAGAGAAATGAGAGTGATTTAACCCAATATTATCCCAGCCTCTATTCTACACAAGATTAATTAAAAAAAAGAGTTGTCAGTCACCATGCCAGCCCTCACAATTATGACCGCTGGGTTACTCTTTTGTCTGGCTGGAATGCTGATCTAACGTTCAGGTGGAGGGAAAACCATTCACGCCGTGCTCGGTTTGAAGGAGTATGAAACTGAATAAAACCAACCTCATTCTCTGACACAGGAAGGGAAGACGTTTCTGCCTCAAACGTAAACGCAGCCAGCGAGAACTTGAGGAATGCTGAGCTTTGTTTTCTCTGAAACCCCCTGGATGCTGCAGGGAGACTCTGGATGCTTTTTAAATCAAAATAAACACTGTATGCACGCTAGAATGCGCACTCAAGCCATATTTTATGAAGCTTGAGTTTGAAAGAAAGCCAATGGTTGAATTTCAACCCTCGGTGGCGGTGTTTTCCTAGCATTCTTAGGGTCTATCTGTGTGAACAACATTACACCAGCTTTTACTGTAATTGTGATATTGAATGTTGAGCTGACCAGTGTCAACCATAACTCTGAATGCTGCTACAACCTCATAACTCACCAGGACATACCTTTGCTCGTGGTGTTCATCCGTCCCGCTCACAAGTAATTCAATTCCATCCCCCCAGTCCAATAATGTGATGTCAATTTACTGTACCGGGCTGAAATTTGCAATTAAGCATTTTCTTTATGTGTGATTGACGAGCGGGATGGAGGCCATTAAAGCTTGACACGGGCCCGGGGCGTGCTGCAGATGACAGGACTATTTCGAGTGTCATATCAAATCCACGTCCTCTGCCCTCATATCAGAATATGACTCCATCCACCCATGGATTTTGTTTATGTCTGTAAAGAAAGTCTCTCTGGAGGCCTCGTTGGGGGATTCTTTTCCTGAGGGGTCAAGGAGAGGTTGAAGCTTCTGCTTCAAGCTGAGCTTAGAGAAGGGTGTGTATTACAGGAATCCGACTGCTGGACTTAGTTTCTGCAGATACGTACAACAGATCTGGCGTCTGATGTTACGACACTCTAAGTTGGGGGGGTGTCACGATCCATGGTCGTCATGCAACCAGGAGACGCTGATTACCTGACTAGATGTTTTTTTGTTTTTTTTTTGGTAAGCTCTCAAGCAAGAGCACTGCAATCATCTAATAAAAATGCATGGAAAAAACCCAAACCCAATCGCAAATTCCTCTCACTGTCTTAGCGAGTCAGCAGAATGTCGACCTGATAACACTTCTTCAATAAACTGATTAGAACATCCGCGCAATTTGAGATCAGATTGGCTTGTTCCTCGGCCAGCCTAGCCGCCTCTTCGCTGATAAGTACAGCAGCAATCTGTCTAAAATATTCATGCCCTGATGCAGAGTTGTTGTCCCATGATGGGCCCCACTATGTGCAACATCTGTTCCTGATGTCGTGCATGCTCTTGTGTGCCAAAAATGCCCCGATGGCGTCTGTGGCATCCTTGCCTTGATAAGCCCTGTCCAGACGCACACTGCAGTCTGCTATGATAACCAACTGAGACAATCCCGGTGTTTTAGTTGCCTGAGTGAAATTACAGAGTGCTTTGCAGCATCACACTGTGATTAGCAATTTAATTGATGAATGCGTTGCATAATTTCTGGTTATCATCATTATTTCATAAATATTACACTAATTAACCTCTATGTGGTGGTGCACACAGTGGTGATGATACACACATCAACCACAGACAGTCAAGGTGGACAACATTAGACCTAATCTGATAGAAAGCTAAAATAGATTGCCACCTAGTGGGAGGTTACTGTAAAACATATTCTAAATTAACATCCAGATTTGTTTAGTTGTTTAGTTCTTGCCTGAATTTTACATCAGACCTCATATAATGACAACTGAGCTGTTCTTCTGACTAGTCAAGCACCCAGACAGGAATTGGTACTTTTATTCTGGATTATTTGACTTCATGGGAAGTTAATGACAGACAGTTCCTGTTTATCCGATGACATAAGAGTTCAAAGTTCAACAACAATTTAATGACTAGGGTTTAAATTTCAAATGCTTTTAATAATGCAACAGTTGGCCTCATCATACCGCTAAAAAATGCAAATTAAAGGTTAAACTGCCCCATTGGTTTTACCCATGCGCTGTTAACACTGACCTCTCATGTCTATTACAGGAGGAGGAAACAGGGGCAGGGAAAGAGACGCCGTCAGCAACAGTCAAGGTGAATCCTGGCCTGGACGTCTGCACAGGGCAGTAACTTCAGAGCCACCTTCACCGCTAGGTTTGCCTGACTCTCTGCTGACAGTCACATGAATGAGCCATGACTGGCTGCTTGTTTTTGTGCCATGATCCTTTGCTGCTCATGCCGCTGAGAAAAATAAATAACTAACCCAGCTCCGTGCTGCTATAAATAATGAATGACTCGCCCTGCTGTCACTTCTCATACCCTGTCATGCCATGGCCCGGCCATTATTAGGGTCTGTCCTTTCCTCATTGCTGCTTCTGACTCCAGCTTTGTTATTGTTCTGGTCGACTTGCACAGGCACATCTTTAGTAAGTTGGCTGTCACTCTGTGCTGCATGGTTGACAAACAGAAGTAAAAGCTGTGTGGGGTCCTAAAAACAAGGACAAGTGATGCCCCAGGGTTTTTTTTTTTTTTCCTCTGTAGATAATCCGCTTTGACGTGGAACAGGTAGATAAGCATGTTCAGCCGAGACATCAATGATAGGTTTGCACATCTGAAGGCCTGAGCTAAATCAGATCCAGAACTGTGGCTGGTCAGTGACCTCTTCATCTTAACAAAGCCTTTATCCGACCCTGAGACCCAGTGAGAAAAACGAACGGCATTCCATTAAAGTAAAAAACAAAAACAAAACATGTTTTCACCCTCCGTGCAAAGGAAGAGACTACTTACTTAAACAGACACACAATATGCCCTGATCCACCCATCCAAGCGGGAGAAATCATGGATTATTTACATATGCAGCTGTGTCTGAGAAAAATGAATGAGGAACATGTGGCAAGCAGTGGAATGAAAGAGAGAGAGAGAGAGAGAGAGAGAGAGAGAGATACGACCGGTTCTTTTTAACACAAACACAGGGGTCTGTTGAGAAATCACAGGAGGATGTAGTTTTAGAGGGAGACGTGAACACAGTACAAACTGTTTCCCTCCTCTTATCGGTTTCAGCTCTCCGTTCAGAATGTGCCTGGGAGCCACCAGGCCGGGCCTGAGGCGAGTGCTGACCACCAGCTGATCTTGGCTTCCGCTTCCGTCGCTTTCTCCGTCCGCGGAACAAAAGCATCAAATCGCAGCCTACAGCAAACAAATCCTGACAGATCTTCTCATTTGAGATTCACTTTGGGACAGCTGTGGTGCCATCCAACAGGGGGGAGGGTGGAGAGGTGGAGGGGGGACTGGCAGTAGTCAGTATAATGTATGCAGAGTGTGTGCACATCCTGGATGACAGCAACACGAGCGCTTGTCACAGGAGACATCAGTTCTACTTAGTCACAGCACTGCGGGCCAATCCATATGAGGCAGCGCTGTACGAACTCTATTAATAGTTATCTACCTTGGAGGAGTTATTATGCTGAGTCGGGAAATGACAGAAGAATAAAAGGGATAAAAGTCCCAAATGAAAGAGGGAGGCCAGATCTGCCTGACCGAAACTCCTCCGATCTTCACTCTCACGCTTCTTTTGTTAGCGTGTGCGGTTGGCAGGCTGGCAGTCCCAGTGCATATGTGACGGGCATAATAAGGATTAGTTATGGGGCAGGAGGGGGGTGCAGGGAGTTTAGAGGTTTGGATGAGATGAGAGCTAATGACACGCTGGACGTGGTGGCGAGAGAGGAAATAAAGGGGAAGAAAGGCAGGGTCCTTAGATGGCCCTGTTTAATTTTTCATCACACTCCTAAATTAGGAATGTTATGGTCATCACTTATTTGTCAAATTGTTTCAGCTGAGAAGGTGGATGTCACATTGACTTTCCTGGAGGTCAAGAAAGCCAAGCAGTGGAGAGGAAGAGAGTGGATCAAAGACTGCTGATCCCACCAAAAATACACCACCAAACTGTCTTGAATAAGGGGCATTTACTCCAAATGGATTTCCCGGACTGTTACACTAAGTGGAGATGACGTGATTTAAAATATAGCATCTGGAAAAGCTTTGGCACACTTAATTCACATAGGTTCATCCACCGTGGATGCAGCAAATATGTAAACAAAATATACCACAGTGCATACATCCCCTACTTACGTTGGAAAAGACAGTAAGTTAATACTGATATGCTCTAAATCAATACCACATTCCTTTCAGTATACATATAAATATGTGGCTCGCTCTTCCTCAGATTATCCGCTCACATTTGCTGTAATCATCTCATGGTGTGTCCACATATGCACGGCAATTTAGAGGCACCGCCGCATGATGTATGTCCATTAGAATTCCGCAGATTATTTGAAAGACTGTTAGTGTCAATCATCCTTTGACTTCTCTGTATTTTTAGTTCACATGTCGGCGCTCTTTAAGGGGGAAAAAAGGAAGGACTTTAAGGGAAGAAAAACACTCAGAGATTGTATAATCAACCTCCCCGCGGGCGACACTTAGTGGATCTGATTTCCAAGATTTTCAAGATTAGAAAAGGAGCAGGGGAAAAAAAAAATGCCGGACTGGTGTTGCTACTGCCTCTTCAAAATTGCAAATGTGTAGATCTGTGGATGAGTGTGAAGCCCACAGCTGCCAGTCAAGGCAGAGAGACACAAAGGTCCCTTGTGTTCCATGCTAAACACTGGCCAAGAAAGAGAGCGAGAGATCTCCGAGCACCTCAGCTGTCTTTGCAGCAACTGCTGCTTACACAGATCAGCAGGTCAACATTGGCAGATCAACGTTATGAAAGACAATTCTGTGTGTGTGTGTGTGTGTGTGTGTGTGGGGGGGGGGGGGTTAGTTTCATTTCTTTGAAAATGTTTACTTTTTTTCCAGCATATATTGAAAATAAAGGTAGGCAGCCTTTAATATTAGGGTGTTTTTTTTTCAGTTGTACCTTTTTTCCCCTCTCATCTTTCGATCTCTTCTTAATAGGGTCAGGAGAGAATCTGTTGCTGGGGATATCGGAAGACATAGACGGCCACAGCAGATTGTGTGAAAAGAGGAGGAAAGGTTGTGATGCAGAAAGAAGGTGCGATTTCCCACTTTTCCCACTCGTCTTTCCTGTTAGTCCTGACCCACCTCGGTGGAAGAGATTAACGAGCTCCAATTGTTGCTTGGGAAAACCTCTAAAATTCTTCAAATTGTGATTAAAAAAAAAATGTAAATCAGACTACAGTTTGGGCCGGTACTTAAACTAGATATCAGCTGAAACACAGTTATTTTAGCCCTTAGAAAAACAAACTAAGGAAGCATTGTTAATAATATTTCATGTGCATGTGCAGCTCATGCGGAAGCTTTGTGTCCTACAAGTGATGAACTCTGGCCAGAGCAGATTTAGCAGAGTTAGCCTGCGTATTGTTTGGGTTACGGCGCTCTCTTATCAGCGCTATGATTAGCTGACCACTCGCTCTCTGCCGCTGCCTTCCTTCCAGTATTTCCTCATTGTATTCTTCACTCTTGTTTCAGCTGCATCCCTGGCTTTTGTGAACCACGTGCGTTTTCCAGTTTCTGTTAAAGGCCACGTTCTCCCCCTGATTAGAACAGTTTTTAGAAAACAGGATATGAGAGGAAGTTCATCATGCACCCCCCCCACCCATCCCACCCCACCAAAGCGCCAAACGGCGCCTCAAACCACGGAGATGCGAACCAATTAATTCTGTGACTTCATTACAATTCACGTCGGATGTTGTAAGCCAAGGTTGAGCCCCAGAGTGAGCGAAAAAACAGAGAGGCTGCATGTTTTACTGTTATATCTTTTGGAAAATGGAAGAGGTAAGCAGAAAAGAGAACTTATGTTAATATTAGTGTTATTCTTCCACAGCTTGGCACAGATCTTCATCCCGAGTGACTCGCGGATTCTGGAACCCATTTGCAAAAGCAAGTGTTGCGCCAGACAAATGCAGGTAAACTACATTGCTCAAGGGTACAACCGTTTCATCCTATTAAAGCACATTGCGCTGAAATTGAGTGGACCCGTGAACTGAAATGAAAGGGGGGGACCCTTTTGAGAGGAGAATAGATTCGTTTTGCTGTTGGATGATCACTTGAAAGCTCTGTGATGAGAATAAGTGAATTTTGACCAGTTGCAGTAAAGCCGATTCCTATCAGTTAAAAAGTTGTCCTGGGGGCTTTGGCGGAGGGGGTGAGGGGATCTGGGAAATTATCCATGAATACATCAAAGCCTTCTGAAGCGGATCTTTGTTTCAGATATGCCTTTGCCCTGTTTACGTTCTATAATGCAATTGAGCTAGCTGAAAGCGGTTCCGCAACAGAGCTTTAATGTTGCTTTAAGACACACAAGCATATAATCCAGCAACAGAACCTGTGCTGCATATGCCTCATTGCTCCTCGTGCAAGTCTGCTGCAGCGCTGACCTTTAGTAGGGGTATATCTAACAGAGATCTCTGAGGTCCTGTTCATTGTTGGTCTCACACCGGCTCAAGTGCCTCGGTGGAAACTCCACAGTTGTGGTTTCCCTCAACCAAACCAGTTCATTACTGTCAATGTGAAGAGCCTGTCGGATTCATTATGTGTTTCCTGCACCACACGCTCAAGAGACGTGCGGAGAGTCAAGGAAAGAAAGGAACCTTCGGAGGGGAGGGCGGGAGAGCGGCGGGCGTTTGTAGCTTAGCGCGTGCCCGATGTGAAATATGATTGATTAGTACGTTCTGGGGCTGACGTGCCCTTGCTGCAACTGAAATCTGTTAGCTCGACGGGCAGGGACTGCGGCGGACGCAGAGTCAAAACTGTTGTGAATACCAGGCGGCAAATATTATGGTTGGCTGGCCAAGCCGCAGCCCAAGTAGACTGTGATAGCATAAATAAACATCCTGACAGTGCAGGTCCATGTTTGGCTGGGTATATGTGCGTGTATGTGCGTGTTTGTCCTGGAGATGCCTTAAATGATGGGCTGTATGTTATCCCTGCTTTGACGTGGAACATAATACAGGATGGCAGCAGCAGTGCTTTAATTAACAGCTTTTTAAACAAGCGTGGCTCCCTCCAAATCTGACCAAAGACGGGCACGGTGACATCCTGAGTGAAACGAAACAGAAGCTGGCGGAGGGACATTGCATTCAGAGGTAACGTCTCCAGCCCGCTTTGTCTTCGCCAGATCATGATAGATCCACCTCTTCTCTTCTCATTAATCCCAGACGGGTTAATGTGGATTCGACGCAACTCTGACAAAGGTCACTTTCAATCAATTCTTGGTAAAGCCAAAGCTTGTTCCTACAGAGGCGGGCGAAACATGATAAGACGTAACGCGATGAGCCTATTTGTCAGCGGCTACATCAAAGTGCCAATGAAATCAGAGACTTGCTGGGAGCTGTCATTATAAGGCTGTTTGAGAGGCTGTGGGGTTAGATTCCAGACTCCACTCCATCCCACCGTGCTCTAGGGGGACAGAAGCCCCCACAGCTGCAACCGCTGCTCAGCAGCCTCTGCACTCGTCCAGGTTCACACCAGTTTCTCTCAGTAATTAGCCAACAAGGTGAGAAAAGTAGGTGTTTTGAATTCACGATGGTTATTTGAAATCACTGGGTGCCTTTATCCCTATAATGGCACAAGCATGGGTGGATTTCCTCTCCACAGTGGAATTCTGTGATGAGTCTCACATAAAACACACTTTTGGTGTAAAGATGATGTTCTGGCTTTAGGCTTCATGCTGCAGTGGCTCATTTTTGTCATGTTACTCACTAATCCCTTTCTATTCGTTCCTTCAAAGCAGTGAAGGTGTTTGAACAAAGGTAAATGAGAAGCACATTGTTGCATAATTGAATAATCCAAAGAATAATAGTTTAAATCCAGCTTTCATGCAACCTAAAGTTGCTGAAAAATCCAGATTTACCAAGAAAAGTTCAGGCATCAAACAGCTTCACGTGCTAATTTCAGATGATTCCTGCCCCGCACACACAAATCTGCAGTCACAGATTTCAAACATCTGTGACTGCAGCCTTGTTGGGGGGCCCATGCAGCGAGGACAATCGGGGTAATCTTTGTGGCCACAGGCCACAGTAGGCCAGATAGCCGCTCATCGGGAGTTGCGCGGCTGTCACGAGTATCCCTGCTTGACAGACTCACACTCCATGTTGCAGTACACTATCCTCTCTACTGCCCCCTCAAACACACACACAGAATTCTGCACCTCTATTCACATGTCTCTGAAGGCCAAAATCACTGCGCTGCCTACCTTGTCTGTCTCCTCAGGAGCGGGTTTACGGCTCGTGATGGGCGGGGAACAGAGTGACATGTTTGCACTGCTCACTTTTCTCAGACGAGACTTAATGTAGCTGATATGTTGTTTTGTTTGTTGCTGGATACGTCCGTCGCAATTAGCCCGGAGCTCAAATTGTTCGAGCATTGTCCCCTCCGAGCAGCTACAGCTAATAAGGAAGGCTGAGGAGCCAGTGATGAAGAGCAGAATGACACTGACCTCAAAATGTCAGCTGGTGTTGCATTTCTTATTGTTTACTCTCACTGTTCCGCCCATTGGTGTGCATGATCACGCTGAAGGCTCCTGGCAGATCTGAACTATAGTTATTTCTTATACTAGTTACAATTGGAAAGAAACTGAAAAGGCTAAAAATGTCTTGTGGCTTTTTCGTTGAAAGGATGGAAGCTCATTATTGGGAATCAGTCCGAACCTTGGCTCCCGGCATCATTCATTTGGGGAGCTATGAGGCTCATTATCCTTTTGGAGAGACTACAGGTCAGAGCACCACAACCTGCCCTCTGCAATCACCGCAGCAACCAGACCGGCAGAACTGTAGCAAGACATTAGACAGCGCGTTACAGTCTTTAGCGTTATCATATTTGCTGTATAGACGGAGAGGATGAGATGGGAAAAGGCAAGAGCCGTCAGTTAGTCTTAATCGGGTGATTGATGGTTGTAATTTCCTGTTTAGGGACGGACTGTACACCTCACTGGTTCTTGAAGTTACATCTTTGCAGGTCCTGGCATGGTGAACGGATGGAGGAGGAGCTTAGAACGCCCAAGGAAGGTACAAAGTCACTAATAACTTAAGGTAGAAGTTCAACTATGTCCTCAAACTGTAAGTTCTATATCAAGTAATACCTCGTCTTGTAATCTGAAATTTTGATCAATTTTCCGAATTAAAGGATATCAACATTCTTGGTAACTTTCAAAGATACGTGCTGAATTCCAATGAAGCAAAAGTCACAGTAGTTCAGTAAAAGCACACAAAGTGCACCACTCACGATGAGGTTGGAGATGGTTATGTTAGGGCTCCTGTCCATGCAGCTCTTCTGGAGCTTCAGTGGGTGTGAGAGGTTTGCTAATCAACACCTCGATGCACCCCCATGCTAACAAATAAAAGGTCAGCTCAGGTCTAAATAAGCTACGGGCTAAAAAACATTCTGGATCCATCCTCCTCTATGATTGTGCTACGTTCTCACGCCACGTTTACGTCACATGTCACATGTCATGATGAGAAATCCCTTTAGGACAACTGACAGGCTGCTGTTGGCAGCTTTTCTCATTACTCATGAAGCATCTGAGCCGATGGTAACGATTCAGCATGGCTGTTTTTTTCCTCATGCTTTCATGGCTGTGCTAATACACACAAGGAAAGCTGCTTTTGTGCATATTTTTACACTTACAAGAACATACAAGCAGATGTTACTAGCAGCCCATCTCACACAAACTTAAAGCACAAAGAGAAATAATCTAAGTTAATAATCACAGAAGAACCCTGTCCTTGCATCTTCCTTAGGCAGCCGAGTTTTCTATATTTCACCTGTCCTTGGGTTAACAAACCAGCAACAGCAGAGTTATGCCACAAGCTGTTTTTATCTACTTGTTGCCATTGGAAATGATGGCACTTGCACTCAAGGGCCCTTTCATAGCCTTGATAGATGCAGCTATCTATTGTTGAGGCTCTTTCTATGCCCCTGCTAGTAGTATTGCCACCATCTGCCCTTATCACCGATTCCGCTCTGCTGCCCTCTCTAAAGGCAGGGTTAGGAGTGGTGTTTCCTTTTGATCATGTTTGTGATTCCCACATCACCGCCCCTTCCTGCTCCCCACCCACCCGGTCCCCGAATCCCATGGCAGACTGATAATGGAACAAAGCTGCTGTCCACTCATCTGTGCATGTGCGTCACATGTCCTGCTTGAAGCCCTCCTTCAGTTATGGTGAATCATCTGGGACGGAGTAACTGGAGCACATGGTCACTCTGCCCCCTGGCTCTGCCAGTGCCAGTGCTGAATTCATCGCCTGCCCAGGGAGAGCTGAGAGAGGGACTTCGTTCAGGCCTCCCCTCCCTCGCCCCAGAAGCCTGCAGAAATCAAGCCTGCATGGGTGGCCCTGTCTAAGATTGTTTGCTCTTAATTGAGTTGCTCACTCAGCCACTGGCCCTCGGGGACACCTCCGTGTCACTCTCAATGATCAACCTAAATTTCATCCATCGTCCACGACTGCCGCCAGATCTGGCAAGTATGTGTTGAGACATCCCTAATAAGAGAAGGAGAGGAAAGGGAAAGGGGTGAGCAGTCTGCCAAGGTAAGATTTGATGAAAGTGGCAGATGAATCCACCCATTAATGCACACGTCTACACATAAAACAGAAAAAGTGAGGATGAGGATAATTACGATACCTAGTAAAAGATCCAACTTTCCTGCCTCAGCAAAAGCTATATTGCACTGACGTCATGCAGAATGCGTTGGTCAAGTGGGTTTAAAAATGGCTCCTGTCATACTGAGTTCCATTAAACAGCGTTGGAGTAGACCAATTTGGGCCTTTTAGCTCTGGCCTAGCTCCAGGGGATCGGATAGTAATGTATGGGGCTTTTTGTGAGTTTGTCTTGTGCTCAGTTGCTCATTTCCCCCCCAGTAAGTAACAGGAGATCAGAGGCAGCGAGGAAGTGAAGAGCCATTCTATTCAGTTTCTGCACTGGGCCAATCAGACCTTTCATTTATTGACACTCTAAGACGCAGGATAAATCATGTCAAGCGGCATCGACCAGAATTTTACTCATGAACAGCAGCTCACAACAACACATAGATTTGCTGCTGTCGTTGATAAATGTGAAGTTACTTACCCGCCTTGATGGAGACCATCAGCACGTACCATTGTTTCCCGCTTTTGGGTTGTGACAGCTTTCTCTTGCGCTCACCCTCTCTTCTTTTTATTCTCACTCACTTCCTTTTTCATGCCTACTTTGTTTCTGAAACAAAGCGTGTGTATGTGTGTGTGTGTGTGTGTGTGTGTGCGTGCGTGTGTCGGCAGCCATCTTCCTGCCAGAGCACTCATGGAGAAGTGATGGGCATGGGGAGTCTGTGGGCCAGCAACCATGAAATAAATATGGATGGTCCTGAGTGAGATGAGCGAGGATCATCTGTTTTGCCATCTGCTTGTGAGAGTGTGGATGTAATGACTGTAGTCTTGCCTAGCCTTGTGAACCCACTGTTTGCTGGGAACGCCACAGAAAAACACGCTTACTGGACTCAAAACTCCCGCCTAATGTGTGTGTGTGTGTGTGTGTGTATGTGTCTTTCTCTATATATATATATATACATATACACACACATATACAGTACACACATACATACATACACACACACACACACACACACATACACACACTCACATTATTCACGCACACACTCTCACTTGCACCAAGAAACAGCCCTCAGTCTGTTTTACTTCTTCTTCTCAGGTTCTGCAGAGTGTATGCAGAGGTAACCAGACCCAGCGGTGCCAGACCCACCAGGCTCAGGTAGTCGCCTGCACAGCCACTGAGGCCATTGGAAATGACAGGCTGACATGTGCCTGGCAGGATTGGTGTTGATGATGGCTCAGCTGGCAGCCCTGCCACATCTGACTGTCTGTTAGTGTATTCCGCATGAAACATGGGAGATGTTTTTTTTTTTTGCAAACCCGACTGTGACAGAGTGTGAAAAAAAAAAAACCCCTGGTAATTTCCCAACACCCTTCCTTACGCTCTGTCCCCTGAGCAGATGACCCTTTTTTTTTGTTTGTTTTTTTTGTTGTTTTTTTTTGCTTTTTTCCTTTTCTTTGGTTGCCTTGGTTGCTATGGTCTAGTTATGGCACGAGTGTATGTTTTGAAAAAGAAAGGAGGGGGGGAAAAAAACAAACTGCTGAATTATACATATTCCTTATGGAGGGTGACACAGTAGGAGCTCTCAGAATCAATCTTGACGCTTGGATAGAATCATGGAGCCCAGAGAAAATGGCAAACATTTCTGTGGCTCAATAGCCTGATGCTCCCATAAATATGTTTTTATAGCCCTGGATGACTTGGGGCACAGAGATGTCTGGCGCTCGTAAAGGTGCTCCCGTGCTTGATTGTACAGTGTAATGTTCCAACTGCAGGTTATAAAACATTGTAATTTAACAAGCTTGTATAATATGGAAATCGATCACATGTCAATCAGAGCTCAGCGTGTTAACATCACAAAGTAGGCCGTGGAAGGATGCTGACACGATTTCATCCCTCAGTCTGTACCGCAGCTGATTATATTGCAATATTGACTGTTTGCACAACAAAGTTACAAACACGCCCAAGACTGTCAATTGAAATTTCAGCTCATTTACTGGAACCTCGGCGGAGGAACCGAGTGTTTTGCCGCCTCTGATATTTCATCCATCCTTTGGGTTAAGTGTTGTCTTGGGAACTCTGAGCAAAGCAAGCTGTCGGGGGTGGACTGGGGTGAGAGACACTGTGAAGAGGTTCTTGAACTACAGTTTTCTGTCAGAAGAGTGGCGAACAAGAAGCGTCTAACGGGAGAAAAGAGGAGCAGAAGATACTAGCACTCCGTGGCAAGAAGATCTGCTCCGCTTCAGATTGTAGCCCCTGCCAGCTGCTCAAGCGCTACCCATGAAGCTCGTTTGCTCTCTGTGTCTCTCTCTCTAAGTTCTTTGTTTCTTTTTGTCTGATTAGGAATTTAACAATGTTCTCTTTGGTTAAAAAGCTAAAACAATGAAGGAGCCAGTGATGTTTTTCCTCTATATTCAGTTTGAAGCGTTACCAGCTGGCATTCCATGCTTCTTTTTTTTCCCATCTCACCCTGACATTTAAACTACAGTGAAAGCACACTTTGAAATCTGTGACTTAAAAAAAGAAGTTGTATCTATCACAGTTCCACAGGAGACACCAGTGTGTTTTGAACCTTTGTAATTTAGTGTCTGCCCTATACTTTATTCATCTCCTGTTTTATTGGACGGCAGAGAGTTGCACCGACTGCAGACTCAGGATGCCATGACGCAGAGAGAGTTTCATGTCTCTTCCCGGGCTCTTCTTTTAATGTCCTTTAACTCTCTGATGAGTCACCTGCCAATAATGAAATGTGCCTTCCTTTCATGTCTCTAACATTCCAATGAAGCAAAATAACAAGTTACGGATTTAAATAGAGCAGCCAAAGCCTGGCACCAGCTCTATCCCCCGCTCCACATATGGTTAGAAATAGCCGAGATCTGGCCGAAGACTTCACAGGGAAATCGGGATTAAGTTCAGTTTGATGTCGCCCATCCCGCCGCTGCCCAGATCTCTGCCCGTGCTTCCTCAGCGACGCTGTCGCATCTTTGTGGGTCACGTCACAGAGTTTCTGTCATCAAGGGCGGCGGGTTTTAACGTCATGGGCTGTAATATCTCCTCCCCAAACCCTTCCCCTCTCCATATTTTCCTTCCACCGATAACAGTTAATCCTCGGCTCACATTAAACTGTGACCGAGATCAATTAAAGCCCTGCCTCGGCCCGATAGCGATCTCCTTTAGCACAAGCCAATAGTGAAGGAAGTTGTGTGTCTCAGTGTGCGCTCATTGTGTGATTACACATGTGGACAGGCCCTCATGTGTGTGTGTGTGTGTGTGTGTGTGTGTGTGTGTGTGTGTGTGTGTGTGTGTGTGTGTGTGTGTGTGTGTGTAATGAAAAAGAGAGCTATAACAGAGAGTCATCTCTTCAGCCGGTTGCAGTCAGCTGCCAAGCCGCAGGGAGAGCTTTCCATTGATTTTCATCGCCTCTTAACTGAGATGAAAGACAATAAAAAACAATAACAGCGATGATCACACTGCTGCCCATGTGTGCACATAATGATTATCCATATCTTAATTAGCATTCTTTCCTTATTTGTAATTATTTTACTTGGCACCAGCCTTATCATTGTTCTAGAATTTATAATGAAAATGATTCACACTTGCTTGTCTTTGTGTGTGTGTGTGTGTGTGCGTGCGTGCGTGCGTGCGCGTGCATCCGCGTGTGTGCGTGTGTCCTCTTATTGGTTACATTCCAACGGTGATTCCCTGCTATTTTGAAGACCTTCAGTTTTTCTTCATTCCAGAGAAAGTTGGGTGGGCATCTATTTGTTTTCTTGGTTTTCAACTGAACTCGTGCCAGTTTCATGGCGTAAAGTTGTTTCCAAAACTACTGGCACCGTCATGAAACTGGCTGGCAGGAATGGAGGGTTTGATCCGTTGGTGCCAAATGTGCCTTGGCGTGTGAGATGGAAGGCTGGCTAGTGGGAAGCAGGGATAGGGAGGGGACGGCAGTGGAGCGCAGCATAGGATGGGGTGGAAACAGAGGCGGAGCACAGTCTCAAGCGTGTAGAGTGGCTGCCAAGTGAACTGTCATGTTAGCCACCGGGACTGGCTGCTGTGGGCCTCAGGTTGTTTTGGTGTGGACATCAAAAGGACAGACTGTGAACATGAAAACTCAGCTCGTCCCCCCCCCCCTCCATCTAACCAATCTTTTGCCTTTCCTACACTCCTTTTTCTTGTTCTTCTTGTTCTTAGGTTTTCTTTTTTCATCTTTCCCCAACGAGAGGTCTACATCCAAGGTGCTGCGGAATGTTTGCGCTCAGGAGGAGAGGTGACATGCCTGCAGGAACGCCACGGTGGTGCATGACAGTGAGAGAGGTACCAGAGAGATGGATGTGGAGAAGAAAGGTGGCCACCGGTCTGAAAGACATGTCCCTGACTCTCTTGCGAGAGCTGACAGCTGATCACTGTACTGCGAGCAGAGCAGAGGCCCCGGGTAAACCACACACGAGCTTCTCACTGGATCACAAAACACAAGAAATGTACCATCTGCTGCCATTTTCACCTCCCTCACGCTGAGTTTGTTTTCAACACTTTCACTTGAATCCTGCAGACTGTAGACAATGACACCAGCCTGGCACTAATGCGCTGTAGCTGACTGTGTTTTCAGGCGTTGTTCAGCTTTCTTTTTTTATTGTTTTGCCTGAATGCAACTGTATTCTTGGCCCGTGCGGAAGATCGGCCCCTTCGCATCGCTGTGTCGCAATTACGCCGCAAGTGATCCAATTTCAAAACAAATGGATCCAAGTTTGATTCCTTCCATATATTCCCTTTTCTATCCCATTTTTTCCGCATGTTCTTTTCAGCTGGCAGGGCTTAGCTACGACCTAAATTATGGGTTGGTGGGTGTTGGGGCGGGGGGGTGCCGTAGGAATCAAAGAAAGATTAATGTCATGTTAGTTCATCCGAGTGTAGCTCCATTCATCAGCTGCGGTAAAAAATAGATGTCATTGTAAGATAAAAATAAAGTTATCTCAATTGTCCAGTTAAATAGAGCAACAACGCTGTATCCCAGGTGTGAAGAAATTAAAAGCTAATTTATATTCTGTCAACAGCGCAGCTAAAGAGATTACTTTAGAGTTTAGCACAAGATTTTAATACCGTGTGACATTAACATTAATTCTTCCTGCAAGGTTAAAATGCACCGATGAAAAGGTTTTGGCTACTAGGAATGACTTTGCTAGACATCAAAATAATTTGTCTCAGGGAACTGCACGGAGAAAGCCGAGCCCAGGCCTTCGTCTGCATTGCCACGTCTCCTGTCAATACTAAGAATGCCACTCACATGTGACACGTAGATGTACAAGGGGGTACACAAACGCATCGCGCCGCCAAGGCCGGCCACAGATCTTTTCATCTCGGCACGTCTCGGTGACCCTGGCGTGAACCGTAAACTGCAATTTCGACAAAGAGCACGCAACTGCCACAAAGCCTTGACGCCACTCCTTTGTAACAATAGGAGCATGGTGGTGTTTTCATCAGGAAATCTTTCAGGAATCCGATGGTAATTTCCAGTTTCCAATCAGCAAAGTTTGCTGACTGCCTGCGAACGCAAAATCGAAGTGAAATCACAAAAGGGAGAAAGAAAGTGTCTAGGAAGAATAGCATCTTATTGCCACTCACTTGCAACGTTTTGGTCAGTTTGATCATTATTATTGTGTTGTTAGGAACTATTCTTCTGAATATCAGAATGTTTGCTGATGAATCTGATAAAGCAAACTGGATCAATGAGGAATTGTGATAATATTGCATGGAATCCAACTAGAATCGGACTCTGAGGTTCTTAACAGCGCCCGGATTTAATTGATCATGTTTTTCCGTGATTGAGAGACAGCTTTGCTCTTGATTAAGCAAATTCAGGAGCGATGACCTCACTGGATCTGAAAGAATTTACTGGCTTAACCAAGTGAAGTTGGCCTACAAATGAAAGGATCAGGAGTAAATGGCAAGAGGATAAAGTGGCAGGAGAGCAGTGGGGAGGGGCGGCCAGCTTATTGTCTTACTTTACTGCAGACTGTGATCAGAGGCTGCTGATCACAGCCTGTAACTTAGTGAGATCCTGATCCGCCAGGCCAGAGGCCCTGTGTCAGGTTTGCGACACTAAAATCAGCCTCCTGACAGTTTGTTTTACAGGGTTTTGGATGATAACATGCTGATGTGTCGATACTACAATTGAGCTAACAACAAACCAATGTGTAACTGTGAATTGTTGATGCCCTACCCCTCCTAACCCTAACCCTGCTGCACAGCACATTAGTTCAGACTGATGTGGTCATAGTTACCAGGATAGCCTCCTGACCTAACTCATTCCAAACAAAGTTTGGAGTTTGATCGTGAAGACAGATTTTAACCCTGTCAGTGGGGCCTCTTGAGTAGCACCCACCCTAGAGTTGGATGCTGTTGGTTGGAAATGCTCTCAAACCAGATGGAACATTTCCAAATGAGGTGAAGCAGCAGAAGCAGCAGAAACAAATCACACATTCCCAGAACCCAGAGAAAAACACACAGGCACCAATCAAGAGCAGTGAGAGCTGCAGGCTGATCACTCATCTGCGTTTCTTCCTCTCATTACCTGCTCTGCTCTGTGCAACGGAAGTCAGCTAGAGCCGCCTCTGCAGAGCATCTCTGCAGGGCTGCCCTCCCCCTCATGATGGTTCCCTCCTCGCAGCCGCTGAAAAACTACCCATGGCTACTTTTAAACTTGTGTCAGATGATTAGACTTGGGTTGCATCCCAGAACGGCGCTCAGACCCAGCAGGGATTCAGCAGGGCGCGTCACAGCCAATGCATAATTTCTCAAGATGGGGGAGATTCACACTGAGCCAGAGAGGCCCAATCCTTTAATGAAAGGCATCAGAGGAGCTCGATGGAGATTGAAAATAAGATGACACGGAAAAACAGGCAGCGATCTGTTCAGTTGATGATCGTTACTGGATAGAAGGAAAATTAACTATTCCCGCTCTTCAAAGCAACAGAGCACAAATTTCAATTGACACCTTCTTATACACTCTCATTCATCGCAAAATACCACATGAGACTGTGCTCGAATTTCTCTTTGTGAAGTTAAAAATTCTCAATCCTTTCCTGCCTTTGCCTTTGTTTTTCCCGAATTCTAAAGCAGCGCTGAGATGGAATGCATCTGGCTAAATCTGAAGAGAGAATGTCATTCTCCGAACAACAACAACAAAGCTCAAGTAACAGATATTTATCAACTGATGATCAGCAACGAGCGCGTAGGAAACTAATGGTGTTTTGCTGTTTGCTAAATAGTTCCCATTTCACCTCTGAGTGGGACAGTATCTTGGACTGAACAGATTGTAGACGCTGCTGCGCATAACAACAGGCCAAATGTACCAAATGTGCTTCTTTTATTTTTAATGGCTTATGAATATTTAAATGCCAGGGTCACGCTGCAAAAATACACGGAGGAAATCAATAATAATATTTCATTCTTTATTTATTTTGGTGGAGACCTGGGCAAAGCATTTAGTCTCACAAAAAAAATGGGATATGAATTGCACTTAATCTCTTGAGCACTCTGCCAGAGAGAAAATAAAAGTGCAATTGCCGTGTGTGTGTGTGTGTGTGTGTGTGTGTGTGTGTTTGTGTGTGTGTGTGTGTGTGTGTGTGTGTGTGTGTGTGTGTGTGTGCATGCAGATGCATGCATTTTTGAATTACTGTTTCTGTGGTCTTAGCTTGTTGGACTGTTTGCATACAGTGTGCGATTTGATACCAGCAGGATTTATTTGTACAGTATATATCCCTGCATAGGCATCTTTCATTCTGTTATGCTCATAAATTTAATTTTAAGTCAAAAAACATGAAACTGGAATTAAAATACAGCCTTCCACTGCGCCCCGACGTGTGCCAGTACACTTTGAGCCAATTTTCTCAGCTTTTTTCTCGATCCAGCAGTAAAACCTTTTAACTGGCGATTATTGTGCTAACCCTTCTGCCAAAGGTTTTAAGGGAGTCCACTGGTGTTACCATGGCGCTTGCACCCCTCTTGGTGATGTAAACAGGAGCCAGTGGTTCCCCATTGGGATGATTTTGCATGCAGGCTGGAGAGAGGAAGCTGCTGGCCCCTCAAATGCATTCCATCAGCATCACCCTGAGGGTCCACGGCTGGAGTCTTATTTCCACACAGAGAAGAAGCACGGACAGAAAGCTTTGGTGGCATAGAAAAGGGTGTCGTAATAGGAAGAGAAAGATGGGTTTTCAAAAGAATGCAATGGGAGTAATGTATACAAAGGAAGACTATCAAAACAGTATGGCAGCAGGAGGGATGAATCCATCTTTGTAAGATAGAATCAATATGCCAACACCAAATATTGATATTTTACAACAGTGGCGGCACACACTGACTTCCAGGTCACCTTGCAGCTTTGCTACGCTGTGGCTCCTTGTGATGACACACCACAGGGGAATTTAAACAGAAGTTAAATAGCTGACAGGGAAAAATGGCACACTGCAGTGTTAAAAA
>BJFM01001679.1:117913-125413 GCA_016586285.1 Arothron firmamentum
CTCTCTCTCTCTCTCTCTCTCTCTTGCTCTCTTGCTCTCTTTCTGTGAAAGATCTTCAATTATAAGAGGCTTGTACTGCTTTTGCAACCCCCATCAATCCTTCACCTCCATTCCGATAAGCCCCCACTTTACCGCTTGGTTTTATAAGGGAAATGTGCAGACATCAAGAGCTGTACATTGCTATTTTTGTTTTTAGTTTTTTAATCATAAATCCTCTTTGCTGATCGTTCTTTTAGAGAGGCGCCACGTTACTGTCCATATTATGTTATGGACTCTGTCCTACTCTCACCTCAACTTCCAGAGGTAAGGAGGGGCCCCCACCGCAGCTCATAGGCTGGAATGTTGTGAAATAGGCTGCTGGCTTAACCTGCTGTACGATTTCACCCTGCTTCCATCAGAGCAGCATGAAAACAATCCGAGGCGAGCGGATGCAATCTCGGGATTCCAGGCAGCAGCAATGTGAAGCGGCTGTAACAGTGGCAGAACGCGGCACTGACGGCAGCGGGCACATTGTGCCACAGACGCAGCTCGCTTGGGATTTCGCAGTGCTCGACGACCTCTTCATCAGCGTGGCAATCGGCTCGCCACATCGATTCAGCCAGGGAGAAAGGAGCTGCGTAGACACGAAATCTTGTGTGACAGAGCCTGTATTTGCACTCTTCCTCACTTTCACTCCCTAATAGATAAGACATCAAGATACCTGCAGGGAATTGTTTGTGGTGGTGCTGTTACTACTGTGTGTGTGTGTGTGTGTGTGTGTGTGTGTGTGTGTGTGTGTGTGTGTGTGTGTGTGTGTGTGTGTGTGTGGTGGCGGCTTGGGGAGAGGAATCCTGAGGAAGTTAATGGGTGGAGACCAAAGAGTTGGAGGGGTGGGGGGGTGGATGCAGCAGGTTGGGTGTGATTGCATCAGCCATGATGCTGGACTCAGCTTCCTGGATGTTGCTCATGTATAGAAGCACCATTGAAAGAAAACAGGTGGCGGTGTACGGAAAGCACGGGAGTGGGGGCTATTGTAATTAATCCTGCAGATGCTGCTAGCTGTACCGCATCTGGACAATGCTCTAATTTCCAGAAATCTCGGCAAATCCCCACTGGTCTGTGGAATCCATTTAATTCTCCTTGCGACTTCTTGTGTTTCTCTTTGTTTCTCAACCATCACATCGTCTTTATGCATAAATCTGATACCGCAGGAGGTTTTCATATTTACGGAGATTCGTATTTCAATTAAGATTGCGTTCTAAACCCAACTGGGTAAATATGTTTTATTTAAACACAAAATAATTAAAACGCCTATTTCTGTCCCAGCTCCCACGAGAGGATGGATGGATGGATGGATGGATGATAAAGATTTTAATATACTGTATTTTTACCTTGAAGACTGAGCTTGGAGAAGTAGGAGCTGTTCAGTCAAAGTGTTTTATTAACACTTTTGATGCTGTTTGTAGTGGGTATGGTTACAGGTTGACGGATTTGGGGGCGTTGTCGTGGGGGAAATTGCTTCTGTGTGAGTCACAAGTTCCATTCCAGTTCAATCTGTTTGTACTTGCGAACACCAGCTTCTTTAAGTCACACGAACAGAAATCTTCATCCATAAACAAATGCGTGCATTGAAACATGTGCTTTCTAGTTTCCTTTTGTTTGCTTTCTTCATATCTTGCCGCTTTAAATCAAAAACCTATTTCACTCCTCCAGACCGCTTTACCCTTCCCTTCCTCTTTCTTCTCTCCCACGCTTGCTCCCACTCACCTTTGCAGACCAATGGTATGTGTTTGTGTGGTCACAGTGGTAGGAAGCCCGGCTTCCTCTGATTACAGTGTGCTGGGGATTAGAGGGAATGTGCTCTAATGTATTCAGGCTGGTATTATGCTGATATCCCCTGATGATGCTTCACAGGAACACCACACCCTGACTGGAATGCTGCCACGCTGCAAATGATATGCAGAGCACAAGGTGGAATCAAAAACGGCCGAATGTAACATCAGGGGGTTCGCTATTCATGCAAAGGTTTTTTTTTTTTTTTTAAAGAAAAAAAGAACACATGCAAAGTTTATGGAGACTAAAAGGGAAGTGTTAGAAACTTTTAAATAAAACATTGGACCATTTAGAGGGCCAGAGAAATAATGGAAATCATATACCGTATGCATATCAACTGATCTATTCTACCTCTCTGTCATTTGCAAAGCTGCAACATGGGATATTTTCACAGCAAAGAAGACATAGTTTGATTTGCATTCATTCAAACATCAAGGGCACATTAAAATAAGGGCAAAGAGTTCAGCAATCAGAATTTTCTCTCTCTCGTCTCCCTGGGCTTTGCAAGTGCCGTGCCAATAAAACAGTGGGTTTAATTTTTTTTTTTAAAAGAAGCTAGCAAGCAAAATCCAAGACAGTTGGTGAGGAACTCTAAATAATCACAGTGCTTTTGGAGATGAATGCATTAGCATAACTTAGTCCCTGTGAAGCAATCAGTCATCTCAGGGTGAGAACATCCCCTCCAGGCTCACCTCGATCCTGCTGCTCTAAACCCCCTGAGTTCAGTCACTGCAGAATGACTGACCCCCTGAGACAGACGGGTGGATGAGACACATGCCAGAGAAGAACCCCATCAGCTGGAATCAAAGTGCCTTCAGAAACATTCAGATCGTGAGCTTATAACGTTGATTCTGTTGCACAGCGTCATTGTGAGTCCTCCCATCAGTGATGGAATTACTGCATGCGCTGATGTCTCCCACTGGGTGAAAATGCAGCTATGACCGAGTCAGCATGTCTTCATCAACAGGAGTTGAATGAGGGAATAGCTGTGTGCCATAACTGTGAATTTCAGGAATAGATTTCTTTTTCTAAATGTAAAGGGAAAAAAACAGTGAGATGTTCTGAGGAGAACAAACAGACTTCTGCAATGGCCACTAGTAGTTAACAACACTTGATGCGATGCAATATATTTTCAAAAAAGCATCACTTGCTTCTTCTATTGCTGTTCTTTTCTATTGCTGTTCTTTTCCAGTCCTGGAACATAGATGGAACTTGATTGCCAGACAGGTCTACTATTTATTGAATTTATGTAATTTGTTTCACTTTCCCGAACTGGCTGCTTTATTTTTTTACGCACTGAAAGGTGGAGAATTGTGTTGTACAATTTTACTAGTCAGGCAGCTGCTGGTTCATCTTCTCTTTTTAGTTCTTCTAGAATAGTTTTTGGGTTTGCAATCACATCAAAATAATTCAACACAAGCTGTTCAAAACCAGACAACACCTGAGGATTTCTCAGCAAACCATACTTCCTGGTGTTCTCAGACCATCTACAGTCAGTCAACAGGTCCCTGAATGACCAAAATTGAGGAAGTCTCAAATTATATTGAAGACTGCCATTATTGTGTCAGAATAACTGCACTGAAACAAATGGCAGCATGTAATCCAATATCCATCCTTGGCAAGGCACTGAGGGCTTCCAAAAAAGTAAAGGACAGAAATAACAAAGTATAGACAAAGGATGACAGACATGGACAAAAGCTCCATTTAGCTCCTGTTCTTTAACGTCAAGGCAGACATTTTTTATTTCAAAGGAATGTGTCACATTACACAACATCCAGAGCCCAGCAACTTCCAGTCTATTTTTCTGTTTGTTATAGACTAATTAATATAGTTATTTTTCTACCTTTCTGTTATGTTGTAATACCAGTATTGACCACACTGTACTGCTGTTGCCGAGGAGGCGCCATTGTGCTTAGTTTCCTGAAAGATAAGAGAGAAACAAGGAAATATCTTGTGTGTGTGTGTATATATCTATATAATAAAAAGCTGTGGGAAATTTGAAAATAGCCTTGTTAAAATAGTGATTGAATCAATTTTATATATTGATAAAATAATTTCATCTTTAACCTTTTCTTAGCTACTTGCTACCCAGACTTCTGCATGTGCAATTCATTGCTTGTTCTGGTTGTTGATCAAAATTGAACATTGTAAAGGAAGCAGGAATGTCAGTGACCTCAGAATCTTGTTTATTTGTTTTTAACTAAGAAGCTTTGCAGTTGCAAAAAAACAAAAAACAAAAAAAAAACACCCCCAAATCAATATAAAACAGTAAAAATAAGTCCAAACTTTGTTAATGGTAATTTTATTTTATTTTATTTTTTAGAAACCTGTGGGAAACAACCTCCAATCAGCAGTCTGTAGCAACTTTTCAACCCTTTTCAACCGAATGTTCTCTGTTCAGCCGCAGCCAAAACCCACCCGGCGTTCATTCAGGCAATTGGAAGGACAGCTGCCAAGTTAACTTTCTCATGAGCTGGTAGATGAAGTGTCGCCTTAATATCCTCCTGACTACCAGTTGTCCTCTGTGGAGGACATTTGTAAACCTGAAATGTTTTCAGTATTCTAATTACCTTACAAAGAGTGGGGATTTTTTTTTTTAAATGTAATGTGATAAAAAAAAATTTTTCTGGTAGTCAGGAAGATATTCTTCCCTTCAACGGTTACAGAAGAGCTGCATTTCATACTACTATGCTAAAGATCACGGCAAGGAATGTTTTTAAATCTTTTTTTTTGTAAAGATAAATCAGTTTTTTATTCTAAAATGTCAATTATCCCTGAAATGTCCACTGTGCCCTCTGTGAGTTTAAAAAGCAAACAGGCACATGTTCCCAAGCTGAAATGTTCTTTACAAATACAGTGACAACCTCACCTCAACCCTTTGTTATTGACAGTTCTGTCCTGCTGCACAAGGACTGAGAGTAGGTGGAAAAATGTTCTATAGCTATTCACAGTGAGGTTTCCATGTTATCGTCAAGGTGCTGTTTTTATTTTTCTAAAATATTGCTTTTCTCTTCTCCTGGCTTTGAGCATCGGAACAAAGCTTGATTGCACTGCACTGAAGTGAAAAGTAGATAAGAAAACCCTGAAAAAAAGTTCAGGTTTTGTTCTGATGTTGGCGGAACTGTCTGTCCATTCCCGCGTGAGTTCATGTTGGTAGTAGAAGTAACAAAAATAGTATCTTTATTTAAGTCCCCTTATTTAGATTTGCAAAATAATATTTCCAAAAAGACATCTCCATTGGAGCTGCAGTCTGAACACAAAGCTCATTCATAGCAGATGGAATTGCTGTTTACTGTGTGATTCCAGTAAGGAGAGCAAAGTCCATTTGAATATTACTGCAGAACTTCCTGTAGTAACATATGAATATGAAAATGCAGCTACTTCCTTTAGCTCTGCAGTATTTTTTTCTTGCCCACCATTGCCTCATGAGAGTTGCCAACTGATCCATTAGAAGCAAAAATTTAAAAAAGCCTTTCTGATGTGCTCTGCGTTTATTTTATGCGCTTTTCCTTGCTTATTACTGCTGATGCTCTTGTGTGTTTGCTCGTCGGATCCGGAGCACAGTGTTTTGATAGCTTAAGGAAACAATGGCTTTTTGACTTCTCAATCAGGAGATCTCCCACGTCGACTCATCGATGCGAGGATGAGGCAGGACGTTTGGGGCAAGCGCAGAGTAAAGTGTTTTTGAACGGAATACTATTAAAAGTCATCTTCTTGGTTGAATGGATATCCAACTGTGTTTGCTTGCACACACAGGCGGGGTGCTGGAGTTTGGCAGAGAAGACAATTAGGATGGAAATATGTGTTGGCTTACTGACACGCTGGCAAAATCTTACAGAGTAAATAAGGAAGGAGGCTTGGAAGAGAAGTTAGGGATGGAGTGACTGTGAAAAAAGGCAGAGAAGGCCAATTTTCCACGTGTGTCAACCCTCTGATGTTACAGGTGTTATCGCTTAATTCATCTGTTTTCTGCTATTGCCACTTGCTAACTCCCCCAGCACACACAGGCGCGCGCGTGCACACATGCACACAAACACACTCTTTTCTTGTCTGATGTGTGCGAATGTCTGTGTGTCTCCGCTCCATCGTCTCTGTTTCCTCCAGCCTGTGTAAATGTCAGGGCAAGCTGCTGCTCTTCCCAGACCACGCAGTGGGAGACGGACCAACCTCATCGCCGTGGCAACCCTCTGTTCTGGCTCAAAGAAAAGGCAAGGGCAGAGAAGAAAGGAACTTTTATGCATCCAAACCCCCACTAGCTCCCTCATCCCTGTGCATTGTAGCCCGGCTCTGAAGCATGTGGCCGGGCTCCCAGGCTTCCCTACGACCACAGAGGAAGAAAAGAGGAGTGCTGCAGTTACTGAGGAGGCGGTGAGGGACTTCTGGTTGAATGTTATTGAAATATTAGCAGACACCCTTTGGGGCGTAGCTCTTTGATACAAATTCCACAAATGAATTGAATTTAAGAATCCAAAACAAAAGGTTCAGTTCCTTAAAATCAAACCACAAAAGAGAAAAGAAAATTTTCCTCATGTTACAAACATGAAATAGGAAATAGGGGAATTAGATTTCCCAGAATACTTCCTTGGCTTGGAGCCATTGTGCTTGGTTTCAGTTCGCCCCAGCAGGAGGCTGCCTGATACCTCTCCTCTAATGTAATGGCTTTCTTCTTTGAGCTGAGTTGTCACCTCCAACAATAAGTTAATCTGAAGGGATTTCAGTGGTCCTAATGAGTGGCTGTAGCAGCCCAGCCAAAGCTTGTCACTCATATTCACGAGGAAGCCACACAGTCAGTGGAGACACTGAGTTGTGCTGCTAAAATGACAGCGTTTAGCTGTTACCTTCCCCGGGGCAAGATGTGAAACCACTGTTGGACAAATGTTAAGAAACAGGAGTAGCTGCATCAGTGGTCAGAAGTGAAAAACCATCTGGATGGAGGTGAGGGACCATATGAAGTCCAATATTGTGTCACTGATGCATCCAATTTTCTGCCTGTAAATTTGCCAATATCTCCACAGTAAATCTGCCCATCTTGATTCTGCTGTTTTTTTCCCCCTCGATTTTCTTTGTTTGCACCCAGCATTCATTTTTCCACTCCTTGTGTTCGGGTATTGACAAGCAAACACACGCACACACAAACAAACAATAATCTTTGTCTGCAGCTTCTTGTCTGCTCTAATAATGTTGGATTTTATCTTTTGACGGTCTCATCATGTCATCTCACTCGTGTTTTTGTGTTGGAAACCAGAGTGAAACATACCTGTGTTTCGCTCAGAGATTCGTTAGATTTCACCCACTCAAATATAACACAACCAAATATAGTAATTAAAAGGAATCGCTCACCCGGCTTATCACATATTCTTGATTCTTTTGCAACCGCGGCTGTCAGCACCTATGTTATAGAGTAAGTGTGGATGGATGCAGAATTGCCCTGTAAATGTGAATATCTTGATTTTTGCAGATATTATGACAACAATAATTAGTAATGAGACACACTGTACGATTTCCCAGTTATAGTGTGCTGTTTAAACAGGTGAGAGAGGGATTGACCTTGCATGAGCTGCAGCAGGTGCGTTAAGATGAATTTGCATCAGACAAGCTGCATTCAGGCATATCTTGATTATATGATTTTTTTAATTTTTTTTTTTTTAAGCATGTAAGCATATGTTTTTGTGGGCTTGTGTCCTGTGT
>BJFM01001679.1:127913-129041 GCA_016586285.1 Arothron firmamentum
CAGACGGCACATTGAGACTTCGTTAGCACAACCAGCCAACCTAGAGTCTCTCCAGCCTGATAGAAGGGAGCAGCTCTCCATGACAGAGTAAACAAAGCAAAATCACAGACATGATGGGGGGAAGAACGATATTTTCATCTGATTCTGTTGCTACAAATCCCTGATTGCCATCTGGTTTAGTGCAGGCGTTTGCACCTATGGGCTCATGTAAGTGCTGCTCTCCGATGGTTCTCGGGCTGGAGAGGAGACGCAAACTTTGTGTGCAGTGTTGTGTCTGTGGAACAAGTGCATCTGCTGGTTGCAGGTTGTTTTCCTGCTCCTTCTGACTTTCCAAGCAACAATGAAGACTAAAACCCTTAACGATGAAACCTGCTAAAATCTTCAAACACTTTCTACTTCAGACTACTTTAGATTCTGGCAAATTCTGTTCCTTGCAGTCATTATAATGGCAGCTAGTATAAATATGTACTGTATGTCGTGCAAATTCTGTGTGCTTGTGTGTGTCTCTCTTTGTGTGTCTTTATTTGCGTCAGGCACAGCCAGAGAAAGGAGAAGAAGCAGAGAAGGTGGTGAAAGTCTGCAAGGAAACAAGCTGCGGTGGCTATGGTGAGTGTCATTTTCCACCAGTGCCTCACCTTCCTCCTTTACTTTTTAAGTTTAAACTAAACTACGCAGTGATTGTGTTGCTAAGATACTCAGGAACTCTTCCAGGTTTCTGCACCTCTGCTGGGCCTTTTCTCTCTAAATTGATAATTGAATTGACTATCGCCATGTAATCAATTAAGGTGCTCATCCCCGGCCCTGATTCAGACAGTTAATTGGCCTGTGCCACAGAGATGCTCAGGCAAATAGCAGAGTGCTGCAGGAGGGACTGTTGGATTACTACAGATGGGCTCTCAGTCCTATTTGCATTGTGTTTGACTTTAAGTCCTTGATTGCCTGTCTGTTCGGAAATTGCTTGGAAGAGAAGTTGGGTTTGTCCCTCGGTGCCTGTTTTAGTGAAGAGGGCAGAAAAACATATAGAGCACACACAGCGGGCTATCTATTCTCCTTGATCGTGATCATTCAGACAGAGGCTTCCAGGATTCTCTGCCTTTAAACAGCTTGTTACTTTTTACCTGGAGTTGG